>JAQGBV010000647.1:0-23919 GCA_034698685.1 Isotomurus pseudopalustris
AGTTCAAAGTATTATTAAGGAAAACAAACCTTCACGGCTGCACCATCAGCAGAGGTAGTGAATGAAATGATTACAAAGGTTGTGATGAGGGCGGCTACCACAGGTAGACTCACTTTGGACGATAATGAGTTCATTTTTAGCTTCAGGTTTGTGTTGTGTTTGACTTAAGTGATGGGAAATCAACTGTAACAACGAGAGAAGACAAAACACAAAGTTAATTAGTGAAAGGTATTCATCAGCACTTTGTTAAAATGTCAGTGGGACTGGCAACAGGTTGTCATAAACGGGTATAGCAGAAACTAGGAGAAATTAATGTAAGTCGGAAGGAAGGTGTAGGAGGACTGGGAGGGATTGAGTGGGTAGAAGTCACTTAATATTGTATACAGATGAAGTGCTCTACACACACAGAGAGAGAATAGAGAAAGTCAAAAAGTAGTTTCGGAAAGTAAACGCGCGTGGGAGTGAAAGTTAAGGCGTACGTGATTAAATACGACTACGCCGTTGTCAGAGAAAGTCCCATGTTTCTTCATTTCCTCGACACATACTTTCCCTTATCTCTTTTACTGGTTGCTGTGTGTCATCCCATTCTCAAGCGCACAAAATTCGCTTCACTCAAAAGAGAAGAACCAGAAGAAGTCAACTGAACAACTTCTGATCTTGTTTTCGTGCCTCCCAAAGCATGCAAAGAAAGTGGAGAAAGCTAAGGAAAGAATACAAGTCGGCTTCTAGGGAATTTCTACAAGTGAGCAATTTACTAAGAAAGGAAACGCAGTTTTGTATGACGGAAAAAAGATTGAATGATGTTTTTGACAGAATTTCGTAGGAAAACAAGTCTGAATGTGCGTTTATCAAGGGAAATTGAGACGGAGAAAGCACCTGTGCGTATTTTGCATTAGGAAGAGAAACAATATTGTGAAGCTTACCAAATAGATCTCCAGAGGTTCCTCGATGAAAATCAATGAATTGCGCGTCTTCCTTCGTAAAGGTGAGGGAGAACGGGTAGGTTTCGTAGGTTTCGTAGACTTGAGAGATTTAAGAAATCGACTGTAAACAGCTCTAATAACGATGAAAGTTTATCTTTTGTTTGTATGGAAAATGTCCCTTCGGTGCTTTTCCTCAGATGGTTTCTCGACGGATTGACAGATCAGACTGAAGTGAACTTTGTTGCTGCAGCTCAATTATATACCACTGCCCTACCACCTTAACTTAACCCCTTCGGGCAATGCTGGGAATTGGTTTGAGTGGTGCAATAGTAGTACACTACTGACTTGTGTATGTATGTATCGTATCACTCGATCCTCTGTGAGTTTAGTTAGTTTAGTATACAACACACACACACTACAATTCGTAGTCAGTAAAAGGAACCTCATCGGCTCTTCCCATCACTCTTTCATCTTTCACTACATTTTTACATGTTTCACTTTAATCGCACACGAGAGAGAGTATTTTTACTGCAACATACTTCTCCATGTGCTCATGATGATGCTCATTAAAGTTGTTTACTACACCGGTTGGTATATTATTTAAAGACTCTTATTTCGCTGTTAATGCACGAAAATTGGGAATTAATGGATGAAAATTGGGAATTAATTTGGGAAAATTGGAAACGAATGAATATTGAGCCTGAGGGAAGATGTGACTCAATGTACCTGATTTAATGCTTTAAATATTCATGAGGAAACGAGATATGAAACCAGAACACCTGGTTTTCACAGCCGAGAATATTCCGTTCAAATCTGTCAGTTAGATTGATTGCCATATTATTTACATGTAAATGTACTACTAGCTACGTAGTAAAGCTACTGTCTGTGTGAATGTGAATCGACTTCTTCTACGACAGACAACTCGGAGCCTCTCCTTCTCAGAAGATCCATCTCGTCGGTACTACGAACTCACTTGTATCTCCTATATGGAGTAGGAGATCAATTTATAACGTTCTTCAATTCATCATTTATTGGTTTCGACTCCTCTGCTCAATCACAAACATCAAATATTGATTATCTTTCAATGAAGAAGAAGAAGGAAGGTAGTTAAATAAATTGCCTTGTTGCTAGCTGAAAATGCTGCGGGGAATTAATAATTCACTCTCCTCAGTAGAGGTGATCAAGTAGATCAAGTCTAGTAGAAGTCAATTATCTGATGACTAAGAAAAAAAGCTATTTTCGAAAATGACGTAAGGTAGTCTCTGATTTGTGTAAGGGAAGCACGTAGGGATGCATAATTCTCTCTTTCTCTAGAAATAGCTGAGTTCTGAGTTCTGAGTGGCAGTGCTCTGGTTTCAAAGTTTCAACATCTTTCATATGGGTTTCATCATCGTATGGAAAGTGCGTGAAATGTTCAGCATCGATTGCGTGAGCTTACAGCTCACATTTCTCTCGCCTGATTCTCAGGAAACTTGGTAATTCTATCGTCCTCTATTATAATAGGGTGCCGTTTCCGATTGTCTGTCAAATCCAAAAAAGGTCTACGCGACAAGACTCACGTAGCTGGAACTGTGGGATGAACCAATGGAAATGGGAGTGGATGCTAAACCAACCAGATTTCTTGTTTAACAAGTTCAGCTCAGGCGATACAAAGTGACTTGACGCTGGGGTCATGTAAATGCCTAAATGGATTTCTGATGATTATTTTCACAGAAATAGGGGATGTGAGTCAGTTGAGGTACTTGCTAGTGTTAGTACACACTACACTGTAGTTATTAGGCAGTTATTTAATGGAATTTCCAACTATACTCAATTCCAGAAAAGGCATAATGCATATCATTGCTTTTTCTGTTTGCGTCTTGGAATTTAATTTCAAGTTATGACTGCGTAATCACAAATTCTGAATCATCAATGGCACTCAAGAAGTCCCTTCAATCAAACTTGTCTTCGAAAGTGATAGTATTCAACTTTTTATTTATAGTCTCATCAAAGATTTAGTCCCACGTACGCATATTGTCAATGTATGTGAGTCTGAGGATGGAGAAGGAATAGGAGGATGTGAGTCGTGCATTATTCTGCATCTTAAAAAGTCATGAGGCATCGTATCTTAAACTCAAAGTACTTTTGTAGTAAAATGCAAGTTATTTAGGGGAAGACTTTTAAAATGGCAAGCCTGCAAAAAAACTAAATCACTTCGTTCGTATCGCTTTCAACTAATCTCAAGGAAGTCCCAAGGAGAGAGTAAAAAGTTTAAAGAATCTAAAGCACGAGGATATTGTCATGCTGAAAACACGTTCGTCTGTGTCAACCTAACACTATTTTTGCATCATCTTCATTCAATGCTTTCTACAAGGCACAAGGTACTTGTTGGCACTACGGCATTTGTTGCATACTTTACTGTCTGGTAGATTACACACACTTTAGCTGTGGAATTCTAGTGTAAACCACAACCTCGATAAGAGTAAAACGGAATTCATTCACAAAAAGTGTCGTGATGGGTTCGAAGAAGACTCTTCTGTTGAGTTGTACAACTACAACTACTACGGAGTACTACGGAGTAAGAATGCAGAGTAGATTTTCATGCAATTCAATCCAATTCTTATTGGCAAACATCACAAAATTCAGGGATTCAGAGTAATGACTTTGACGAGAGACGAGTCACGAGGAGACAACGTTCAGATTACAAGTTCAGTCTCTGTTTATTCATGTCATAGTGCAAATCGCAGAATTCCTAGAAATGATTCATTCATTGTGAATAAAACACACATGTGTGTGATGATAAGCAGACTGGAGGAATCAATGTGAAAATGACAGTCGAGTCAGGCGACTAAAAAGTAAAAAGAGTCTGTCTCCATGAAATTCCGCAACAAGCAACTGGGAGACTGGGACTGAGAAATGCGAGCAAATGAAGAGTCATTTGTTTGACATTCTTCTGTGAGCACATACCTGTGTGTGTAGTTTGTGTGAATGACAGAATGACTGTGTCTGTGTCTGTCTGAAAGTTGAGGTTGTTTGATAAAATGTGCATACCAGAAATACACTGTAGATTACATGAACTCCAATTTCATGCGATTAAAAACTCATACGCATATTTTATCGTATGATGCCAATTATTTCCACTAACATGTCTCTACCCCTTCCTGCAACAGAGGTGGCGTCAACTGAAATGATGAAATAACAAGTGGCAATGAACACGGGTACTTGCGTCATGTGTGAAACAGAAACATATCTTTTCTCGAAGTTCTTTATTGCGTACAGTTCGGGGAATTACGAGCGATGAAAAGCCCCAGTTTAAATATATGGGATCATGTGGCAGACTGTGTTAGGACGTTTATAACATTAAACAAGTGTGAAATGAATATGGGCATTCAAAGTACTTGAAAATGAAGTCCAAGTCGGACGAAGTCACCCTTTCTCCCTCGAGAGTGTCTCCTATCTGATTTTGAAGGAATATTTTTTGTCCAAGTAAAGATTACCGTGAAACACGAAAATGTAGGAAACATCTGGCAGTTAATACATCATGACACATGAACGATTACTATTAAGTGTTTCGGAGGAACAGAAGCACGTTTGTTTTTACTCATAAAACTTATTCATAGCTTGAGAAGAAAATCGATTAAATTCAATCTCACCGGAATTTTACTGAGCTGTATCTTTTTGTTTGTTAGCAAATTAGATGCAAAATCGTTAGTTTTCCAAAGTGAACTTTGCGAGATTTCCAACACTACTTGAAGATCTAATAATTAATCAGCTTATTGTACTGACTAGTAAAAAATACGATAATATGCTGAAATAAACTAGCAAATTAATGTCAGCAGTGTCTATCTCAACAAAACATTTTATTTTAAAACCCACGTTACAACGGGAAACAATGTAGATAAAAGAAACGATTACACGCAAATAATTAAGATAAAACTGAGTTTTCAGGAGTGAATTTGCATTTACTAGTTTCCAAAAAAGGCTCTATATAGTGCTGCATAGAGTTGCATCTAAGTTAATATTTGAATAACCTACATCAATATCTAATCTACAGCTATTTAGTTAAAATATTGTATCAGACAGCAATTATTTTTAATCAGGTGAGTCATCACATCGCTCACTTCTGTAAGTTTTTCGTGGAGGCTTTTTTGATTGCATAGATCAAGTATTGGACTCTGGTTTATAGTTTCATCGTTTTGTTTTGAACAAATTAAATCGAATTAAATATTCCTCGAGAAGGAATAAAATTAAAAGCTTTTGTTTGTCTATGCATTGACAAATTGTACACTGTAAATAAGATGGGAATTAGGAACTACATATTATGACATGCAGAAATGTGTTTCACCTTCGATTCAGTTTCTCTTAAAATGAGACTGGCGAACACGTTATAAGCCTTTTAAGGTCGAATTTTAATCTAGTGAGATGTGTTGGGGCAATACAAATGATATACGCGTAGCTCAAAAAGTCTGTGAATTCTTCTCTGCGTGTGATGATGAGATATCAATAAGTAGTAATGATAAAAGTAGAATTTGGATCAATTAGAATCTTTGGACTGGAGGTTTAAAATCTGATTATCCTCATCTCCTGCATCTTTCTGTTCATCTCCGTCATCCTGAACAACCTCCTCATCTTCCTGCGACTCCCTTCTTCTCTTTGGCTTCGGAGATCTGAAAACCAGGAACAAAACCAGATTGTGAACACCCCAAGTTCCACTTGTCCACCTCAACCAACATAGTTCTTTATGCTGAGACATTTAATACGGAAAATAGGGGCAAACATTCACACACCGTTTCACACAGCGAGGTGTCATATTCTCAACTTAAAACACCCGAAACCCCAAAACTGCACGCTGACATTGACAAGAGGAAGATACTTCTTTTGTAACACCCTTTCGAGATCGTACGATGTCTTTCGTGTCTTAAAGTTTGTTAAACCTCCTCCACACGTAGCGTTACAATAACTGAAAGGACGTAACCGGTTTCGGAGATGCTGTAAATTCCCTTGCCTATAATCTACTTCTCTCATTAGTTATTTCATGCTTCTGATCTACACACTCAATACTTTTCTTGGCAGCCCAGTCACCACCACAAGATGATAGAATCTCCAAATATGAAACTACATTTAATTCCTGGGGATCCCCTCCTCCATCCCATTTAGTATTAGAGCAAAAGTATTTTACAAAAAGAATAAAAATTAGTCAAACATGTTCAAGAAGTTTATACATCACGATTATTATTATTGCTTATCGGGATCATTATCATCATTCATCTACATTACTTTCTTGCATCAGTGATTCAGACTGTACGTTTTAAAAATCCAAAATAACACTAAATCCGAATTAGTGTATATATTATTATCTATACTCCTTTCACATCTAGCCCTGCTTCATATTAAATAACATATAATGTCATGTTAGAGATAAACACAATATCATTACTGTGGCTTACTAAAACTTTTACAGACTTAATTAAGCAGTCCATCCGTCATCCGTATAAACGGTAGAATTTCTGACCTTTTTACCCTTCTGGAATGGCTTTTTTACGCGTAACAATGCTAACGTAAGTAACTATAATTCAGACAATTTCAGGAATGCACGTTCCCTGTACATCTATCATACAGTTTAAAAAATTCCAACTATTTAAAACAAACAATGCTACTACAACTTTACTGCTAAGACATGGCAGCTTCTTAATTAAACTCGTGGTTAACTAGTAATAATTAGATTCAGTAAGAAGTGATGTAACTATCCCTGAGGAACACATTCAAACAACATTCATAACACGACATGGAATAAACTCATGAACAAAATATTCCAGCCAGACTGCTTGGCGATCATTGGGTGTTGGGTATGGGCTGGGTGGGTCAGTAGGTTACCAATTCTTGCAAACTACAGCGTGTTTTCAACGTGTACATAGTATACAAGCTCATCTAAATTTAACTTTATAGCAGTAACTACCAAATAAATATGCGGTTTGCTTGGACTAAATAAAAAATTCCTCGCACTAAAGAAGCTGAAATTTCAAGCTATGTAGATAAAATACCATAGAAGATATTACTTAAGATTTAAGATAATATCAAATGCCTATATACTGATGAAGCAACTTTATACAAAATCCCCTGGAGCGGCCTACAATTCCTTACATCTCTCTGTAGATTTGTTGGTGCTTCCAATTTCCAAAATACAAAGTCATGCAGCATGACACCAGTATTTCTATCTTGTATAGCGTAACGATGTTCTGTAATTATATTTCTTTGGTCAATTATCATTCGGAAGGAATTCAGTGGCCGAATTAATTGGAGTATGGAAAGTTTCCAACACTGATTGAACTGACCAGCTGCCTGAACAAACTGGTAGCATAGCAGTTAGAGGTAATTATTGGTTTCTCAATATGAAATACTAAGCTCAAATAATCATTGACCTCATACAAGATTCCAAGTGATTTCCTTCTCTTTCTCATGATCACTCCTTCGACTATCGTTTATTACGATGAACAGATGAATTTGGAAAACTACCAAGCAATCTTATAGCTCTAACAACATGACCAGGATATTCACTACTTTTACTGCATTTCACGTTCACATCATACAAGATATAATATACAATGTACTACAACTGCACAGCACACATACAGAACCTATTCGAAAGAATCTTTTAAATTATTAGTTTGCAAGCTAAGCAATGGCTTTGCAGGTGCGAGGACTTACATCATCACACTATCTCCTTTCTAGTATCTATATCAAGGAATTCGTATCAATGAATACCTTGAAATTTGCATAGTAATGAACAGGTGTACAAATTGTACATTGAGGAATCTGACCATACGATTTATGTGATGGCTATTGGGTGAGTCAGAGTCCTACCATTCCGCTTTTCCCACAAGACAGAATTTCTAGTCTAGGACAAGGCTACCCTTCCATCCCCAGTATTAGACCGTGTGTCTCCTTCGAATGTGCAAAATAGCAATTTGCAAACTCCTAACCTTTTGTGAACAACTGTCTACAAATGACTAATCCCTATATGCAATATAATTAATGCATCAGATGAGAATCAGTTTCGTTTCGCACAAAACTAACGATTACTTTACAAACAGATGCATACTGTGTGTCACTTAAATAGCAGTCAGAACTAAGAACTCAGTCAGTATCTGCAGAGGTTATCGAATCGACTAGGAAGTTACCGCTAACCCTTAATTGATTAAGCATTTGTGTCAATCAATCCAATTCAGTCACCATTTACTAGTACTATACACGAGAGGTCAATCATTCGGCAAAGCCTTTTGTCAAAACCACATTCATTAGAAATATTCATTAAAATAATCCACGATTGAAAATCTTCTTAAATCTGGTGATTATTTGTACTCCTATTTTTATAAACACGAAGACACACTCATGATTTTGTATCAAGATTTCATTATCAGTCTTATAGGGTTCAGATTATATGATATTATTATTATTACACGACAGCTAAGAAACTGCAAACGATGATCACATCACACCTACTACTAACAGAATTAAATAGTACAGTCGTACGATTACCACTTCTCTGGCTTCAACAGCCACGAGCTTCATGCTTACCATGTGGTCAAGAATCTATCCTAAAGCTATTCTCTCTTATGATTGCTACGTTTTGGATTAAGCTGTCTGTCCGAGACTGTGAGGCAAATCGAAAATTGTTATTTCACAGGAACGAAGCTGCCAAAGCCAAAAACTCTGGCATTAAAAATAAAAAAAAGCTCAACACAACAGAAAACGAACATCAAAACACAATAATACTCATAACAAGTGCAAAAAACGAAATCAAATGCAAAAATATGGTTTTAATTGAAACGAGCTCTGTGATTTGTTTATATTATTTAACGCTTCCGTTAGTTCTTCAGGTTAGTAATAAAACCTAATTGAATATTTATAATGTATATTCTTAAACGTATAAAATTACATTAACTAATATAAGTAATATTGATTCCCAGATTTTCTAAATGCGTTTTCTTGAAATCCTTAAGTAACAACATTCGGTTGCCAAATAATAGTTGATATTTACACAATGCTGCACTTACAAACTATACATCCTTACTACCAAATTACCTTAATCATAAATATCCTACCAATAAAATACTAATACGAATGTGAATAGTACGAAAACTTGGCCGTATTGCAACTGCAACATGCTAGACAACAGTAAACTCTACTTTCTTTTTGCATGTTGCTTAAAAATTGATTAAAGACAAGATGAAGACAACATAAAAACAGCAATCGACACCTTCAGTCTCCAGACAGGAAAATGTCATCTCAATCGATACATTGTTACAACAAGGTCACTCCCGTAGAGTTAGTAAACTCCTTAGTGTTAGTTTTCTACTTACACTTGTTGTTAGTCAAATCTTCCACTTTACTTCATACATTTACTTATATGCGATGAATCTTTAAGTTCCTATCGATTCTTACAATCCAGAAGGTTCCAATGAACTACTAAATTAACTGCATTAGATTCAAGAAACACATGTCATTTCTTGTGCTTCCGGCTACTTCAAAGTTAACAACGAAACCCAACTGTCATCTCTTGCACAAGTGACATCCTCTTTTCATAGTCGGAAACTGATTGCAGTATTATCTTTTTAGGTGAATGCATAAAACAAGGTCAGTTCTTAAAGTGTAACAAACGCATGCAAGGAAAAATGTCCGACGGAATCGAATTGCATTGCCGTATTTCTTTGCTGAACTCAAATCGCTCGCGTGTCACTAAGAACGAATTAGGAAGAAACAAAGTGGAGATAGCAGACTCAAGTTAGGTTAGTAAAAAGGTACGTTTAACTCGTGAAAACTAATAGAAGAATATTCTATACCTTTCGTTTTTGCTTTCATTAAGACGCAAGCACAAAGGACTATAGCTTCTTACGTCGTCATCGAGTTTAAAACACTATTCAAACAATGAAGCAATTGAAAAAGTACTTCTGATACTTGCATATTTCAAACATGCTTTGCAGACTTCCTGTAATCTAACCATTTCAATCTAAACCCTCAGTCTCCGTAAACCTTCAGATGCGCAAGAATACAGCTATTTAATTTTTCTAATGTTTATCTGTCTTTTCCTTTATGATAGATTAATTGCATCAATATTAACTTGATTTGAAATGGAAGAAATTTGGTTTTCGTTGTTATAAATTGAAAGCAGCAATATTACGAAATTCGACTGGATTACCAAGCTTATTTTCTGGTGAAAACTTCCTTCTGTTCCGTACAAAATTATGTACGCGTACTCTAGGAACAAGAGGTACAATTTATTTTACCACTCATTCCTATGTCTCGACACGAGTCAACAAGTAATATAAAGTCGTACCGCTGCATTACATGAACAAAACTCAAGATCATAATTCTTAGTGTAACCTATTACGCGATTATAAGTTTGCTTCGCAACCTAACTTGATTTATTGTAGTAGTAGATGGAACAAGCGCCTACAATGCCACAGGCCAAAAAATAAAACAAATATCTCCCGGGAAGTGACCTGTATATTCCTCGCATAGCTTCAGACTCCTTTTGATGGGCCTTAATTTCTCGGAGCTTTTCCCTGAGAGCTTCATTTTTAACTCTTCTGCTTCTAAGATCACTGGACTCTTCGTTTGAAGATACCGTTTCTGCAGTCAGTGTTGTTGTATTAGTTGGATCAACTCCATTCGATCTAAGACAAAAAAGTAAGACAAAAGATATTTCCAACATAAACACAACACTGCAGATAATGTTTAAATTAATATTTATGCTTACTTAGAGGTGCCGTTATAAGTCGTGGAAGTGGATGCATTAGGAACATTTCTATTTTGCATCAAACTTGAAAAACTATTCGCAGATTCCTGTGGCTCTTCACTTAAGCTGTCAGATTTAGTATCATCGGCATCGTCTTGTATTTCGTCCGACGACGAGTCAGAATCTGAAGAGTCGATCGTATTTCCATCATCAGATTCCGATGATGGTGTATCAGGGAGCGGTCTGGATGGAATGGAGGCGATGTTTGCAGCTGACAGGTTGAAAAGATACATGCATTATTTTTTAGTTAAAGCTGCATGATTGCCATGTGTTTGTATAATATATACATTAACTGTTATATTAAAACTACTAAACTGTTATGTTAAATTATAGTAAGTTTTACCTTCGATCAATTCTATATACCGATCTTCTATTGTCTTAGTCGGTGGCAAAGAAGCCACTCTGCGGGGAGGTAGTGGCCTATCATCAACATCAACCATTTGAACTGCTTCACCATTTTCATCGTCCGACGTAAATCGTTTTTTGCCCTGTAACATGCAACATGAACATTTTTTACAAACAATTTCAGGTTAAACAGCAAAACATAAGTGAAATTGGAATTTTTTTAAATATATAGAGCCCGTTAAATACCTCAGCAAGCTGTCTGATTCCTTCTACTATTGCAACGTACGAAAATTTTAATTGATCAGCTGTTTGGATGAGTCCCATACGACACTGTCTCATTTGTAGAAGTATATCTTTTGCGTTGACTTTCAATCCTTTTTCCATCTACAAATATAAAAAAATCACAATAAGATCGCTTTCAATAAAGTTTTCTATCAGTTTTAACATCTGTTTAATGATAATCGTACCATTAACAGACATGAATCCACAAGACAAAATGTTCCTGAGCGACCGATTCCAGCCGAACAATGAACAACAGGAGGACCGACGTCAGGTTCAAGAGCCCCACTATCTCGGACTATTTGAAGGAAATTAAGAAATGCTTTTGGGGATGATGGAACTCCGAAATCAGGCCAGGTAGTATAGTGAAACTGCAAAACTTCTCTTGAAGCGTTCGATGACGTATCCTCAATGCTGAAATTCAACCAAACACAACTGCAATTATCAAAATGAAACATGCAGACAATGCAGACGAACATGAACGCATTTTTCACTTATTTTGATTCACTAAATATCACAATTTTTACGAAAAACACAAAGTTGAGATGCATCATGTTAACTGACCTGAAAGTTCTGATGATAAAGTGTCTAGAATCTTGCTGCTGTAACAATTTGACTCTGATTCCAACATCCGAAAACTCCATTACGTCATCCCCTCCTTCCTTTGATCCTATAGGCCAATACTGGTGACACTTTACCTACATTATTGAGACAAACAACTTCTTAGAAACGAATTATACATACAACAACGTGTGCCTAAAAACACGCTAGGATTCTACGTGTTAAGTATACATGTGAAAAAGATAATAACTGATTTAATCGGCTTCTATACCTGATTCTTCTCAATAACCTTGTTTAGCATAAGGACGGCTTTTGATTTCTGTTCCCAAACCATCAACCAGAAATGGCCAGCAGTTTGAGGTAACGGTCCCTGAGTTAGGATGTAGCTACGATCAGCGTCGCGGACCTGTAAAATTCCAAGAATTGAATTGAATTTCTTCCAAACCAACCTGATCTTAGTCTTAGTGTGTGCTTGAAATAAGTCAAATCCTTAAATCTATTTCGATCCTCTTATTTCCCTTTGCCTGTATTTTATAGAAACTAATTCTTTAGTTTTCGAACTTAACTGTAAAGTGACTCAAACTCTGATGTCGATAGAACTAAAGATGACAATTAAACCGACCAGAAAAAGTCAGATCTGTCAATCATAATTCAAGCAAAACGGTTATTGCATAAAACTTATTTTGAGTCGAGTTAATGTTTTTATGGCGCAAAGAAATACAAAAGATTACGAGACAAATGAGATTGCTTTCGCTTTTGTCCTGTTTAACCTACATTTTATTTTACAAACTATATATTTTAGATAACCTTTCGAGTCACAGGTCATATTTAATACAAACAAATACAATTATAAGTAAAGAACTAATCAGGAAACAGATATTTCCGAGTTGTCGTCTCGGCTGTCATCTTGTCTCAAGACACTCCAGAGTAAGATTTGAGGTTGGAAGTATTTTACTATGTTACTAGTTGCTGGCAATATACTAAATAAATGTACAGTGCAGTATGACAAAGTCACAAACACCTACAACGAAAGTTTCTGCCCGAATGCAGTCGTATACACGGACGATGAAAGAAATTCACGAGTAAACCAATAACAAGTAGAAAAAATTGTGAAATTAAGGAGAATCGAAGACAAGGCTCACCTGCACATGGCTGGCGTTAATATAGTTACAGGGACCCTTCGTCAACTTGACTCGTGTTTTGTCGAAAGGACTTACATCTCTGTAACGGTTTAACAGCTTATTTGCAGGATGTTTTGCTTCACTGCAACCGTCATCAAAGGAAGCAGACTGGGTTCTGATCATCTGCAAATTAATGTAAATACAACTTAAAACAGATCGATAATCGTATTAAATATTATTAAATAACCCTTAGAACAAGACAAGATTCACTGAAGTCAGTGAGCATTGCCGTGAAACTGTTCATCAAACAATTATCATTATGTATGTTTCGCAGAAAAACATCCTTAATGCATGAGCACTGAGTTATCAAATCCCGAGAATTTCATCTTTAGAATCATCACATTTGTGACAGTATAGTCAGCCACTATCTTATGAAGTTTTGAACACCTAATAATTATTTTCAGCAGAGCTAAGCTAACTGAATCTGTAAAAACA
Source organism: Isotomurus pseudopalustris (assembly GCA_034698685.1). Lineage (NCBI taxonomy): Eukaryota > Metazoa > Arthropoda > Collembola > Entomobryomorpha > Isotomidae > Isotomurus > Isotomurus pseudopalustris. The sequence goes on from JAQGBV010000647.1 coordinate 13,500, forward strand.
AAGTGGAATTTGTGTTCCGTGCGTCATGACTCGACTCGACTTGATCTAGCTACTCCACTGTACAACTTACTGAAATTTTCCATAATTATTAATTTCTTAGAATCGCTTGAGTTAGTTTGTCACACAAGTACCAAACATTCTGACAGATACGACGGCCATTCTTTTTTAACACTGCTGTCACTTCGATCCAGTCTCAACGCTTGTAATTGCACTGCTAAGCCTTGAAAAGCATATACGGGATTTAATGGTCCCTGTCTTCGTTACACGTTTCGCATGTATCTCATTAAAAAATTCACTTCGGAACAAAGTAACATTGCACTTTATACAAGATCCTCGTATAAACATATGCGGTTACTCGCTAGCTTTCACCATATCCATACATTTTAAAACCTAACATTCGCAACTACTGCAACATTCAAAATTAATTATGAATTTTATACCCAAAAAAAAACCACTGGACACTGGAATGATAAACTAGTGAATGCTTCAGATGTGAAAAGTTCTTCCTACTTCGGCCACTTCTTCACTTTTAGCTTATTGATGATGTAGCATGCTCTAACCTTAATCTACTTCCCAAAGTTGTCTTAAAAGCTACTTCACACATCACGCTTTTTTCTTAGAAATCATCTCTAATGAAATAAGCCCAAATTGACTGGGCTAAAAACGAATTACATTCTAGACTCTACCACTACCCACTCATTTCCTCTTTGCACAAGGACAATTTACTTGAAGCTTCGATGGAAGGAAAAATTGGAAACCCTTCACTTTCTCCCAGAATAGAGAAGAAGTTCGACCCACTTTTATTTGTATGGATGCTCATCAATACTCGAAGCTTATGAAGCCTTTCAAAAACTGGAGGAAGTATACAATCTACAAAAGTTGAAACTCAAGACTGATTTTTAGTTGAGTGTTGAAATTTCAACGGACTGCAAACAGCTACAACATAATCAGTTGAGCTTCCACAGAATATCAGTATTTCAAACATTCTCGGCAAAGAATCAAATCAGACTACTAAGAACTGCCAAGGAGCATTCCATAAACTCATAAACCTTCCTAATAACATGATAGCTGGTTTCAGTACGAAATACGATCATATTAATGACTAATCAAACAAAAGCAAGCCGTTATACTTACTTGATATAAGCTGTTCCATCCTATGTTTGACTCGATTGCGTCCACCTCGTTTTTCATTTGTTTCAAGTAGTCTTCCATTTTTATTGGTTATAGCCAAAAACGTAAACAAGACTTCTGTTCCACAATATTCTCACTACATATAGATGTCAACAGATCAATATTGAAGTTTATCTACAGCCACTTCGTTAGCATATTTAAACGATACTCACAGTTTCACAAAACACACCACTCCTTCAGTCGTCAGTGCTGTTTCCTCTTTGTGTGATTTTTGTGAGGTTTTAACCATATAAAAATAAAACAAATAAAGTAGAAGAAAACAGAGTAACCAGTTCCTCTAAAGATTTCACACTAAGAAGTCTTAAAGATGACTTAGTATTAATTGTAAGTTGTAGCTGCACTGTTAACCTTCACCACGAAGAGGTGCACGGTACAGTAGCGATGGATAATGACTCAGTACTACAATTTCAGCCAACGGATGATCACCACGAGAGCTTAACTTGCTCAATCAGTTTGAAAAGGCAGGAATCAAAGAGACGTATGTTTCCAAGAAGAAAGTAGCGATCCACAAGAGCTTTTTTGCTTCTTTTTCTTTTCCCCAAGCTCAGGCGAGTACTATATATTTTCCCTTCAATTCCAAAAAACTTTTTGTCGCATCTAACTGAAGATTTGACTGTGTTGGATACCGATGAAAATAAGCTTGCGGTAGTAAGGACTTTAGTCTTCTTTTCTTGATAGCAGAACTGCTAGCGTTTTCTTGGACTTGGATTTTGTCAGTTAGTCAGCACCCTATAACCAGCAAAACAAATTCATAATTAGAATTTCTTGTACCAACAAACAAGTTTCAGTTTATTTGACCAAATAACACTAAAAGTATACACAAGCTGTTGATTAGTTAAATTCAAATAATAATAATGAAATTACAATTAACTCAATAAGTATATTCAATTAATTTGGCGTCCATATGCTTGAGTTCTGTTTTAAACTTATAAGTGCAACGTCCCAGTCTGTTACAAAACTTAGGCTAGCGAAATCAAGAATAAACGTATATTAATCACTTTAGACACGCTCTACTAAAAGCAATTTGCCATACGCAAGTTATTTACGGCCAATGTCACTCTCATCGTCAGTGTGTTTCAGTAATTCGCAACGTCAAACGAGAATTGGAACTCACTGAAATAAATTGATACTATAGACCTCAATAAAACTCATAACCACTTAGATATCCACCAATGATTTTACTCACACTTCAATACTTTACTTGCGTATTTTATAGACAACAGACTAAGGAAGTTTGAGTTCTAAGTTCTAGCTGATTGTACTGTTATATGTTTAAGTCTTGTCAACAACAACAAGACAACAACACAATGATAGGTTTTCTTCAAAGAACAATAATCATTCACAAAATTCTGACGATACCGATGCGAATCGCACATTGAGCGAGTAACAAGGTATTAAAATACCAATATTAATAAATTATCAATTAATCATTGCTTACTGTATACCCTCAAAATCACTTTTTAAGAAGACCATGCACATATTTTACACGACACAATCACCATTTGTATTCAACTATTCAACAAAATATTATAATACAGCAGTTCATTAACTGCAAAAGCCATCTTGTTGAATAATACTGTGTCAAAATGTGTTATCTAGAGTTATGGTTTTCCACGTAGACGAACAAATGGGAGGATGGGTGAGGTCTACAATTCACTTCCTCTCTAATTTTACACTTAGATCAATTCTCGGAAATTGCTGACATTGCAATCATTGAATATTCACCTCTTTTAACTAAAACACTGTGTGATTTAGTCATTTCCTCTAGTAAGCCGAAATGTTACGCTTACTTAGCTAAGAAAGTGTGCAAAACTATCTCATCAATCACCAAACCCTTTATCCTGCACCTGAACTAACCTGTATACCTAAAAAAGCACGCATACAGATGTCATAGAATTCGCAGGTAGACAACGAAAAAATAAAGATTTCATTTTGCTGGCACGAAACAACCTCATCCCATCCCCGTAGCTTTTAGATAATATTACGTAATTGAAGGCACACAAAAGACATGAACAAAAGTCACCAGGAAAACGTACAGATAGATGCACTACACACAGCCTAGAAGCAACCAACTACAGTATAATACAAGAGACTACTAGAAGAAGTGAACAAGAACGAAAGGACCCTTTTCCAACGAATCCCATTATTCCCATTTCACTCCTTTCTTGGAGCTCTTGGGTCTACCAAGTCTTCACGGAACTCAGCATTATGATGTTTTCGACGAATTCTATTTTCAACACACTAAGGAATAAAGGTACACACAACAGTCGATATATACTTTCCCATCAAGCTCCGTATTTACACCGAGGCACATCTTCATCGACTTAAGACGAGCCTACTCAACTGATGACTAAATTCCGAACCCAATCAAACTTTTCAAAACGCAAAGCCTGGTTTCATGTCACATTATGTATTTTTTACACATTTTCCACCCTCAAGTTGGTTGTTCGAAATCCAATATTTCGCTCATTTGTCCGTAATGCGTACGCAACTTTTCAAACAAAGATTCATTTCAGGCACAAAAACCCACACAACACAGAAGTAAAATCTTTGTCCAGTCTTTCGGTAATTCCTTGAAACTATGAAACTATGAACTTAGTTTTAATATTAAATGAAACACACTGTCAGTGCGACCAGTAACTTCCCACCGGCCACCGAATGCCTTTTAAAATGTCTTTTTGCAATGTCGTCATCATAAAAACAGACATGATCATAGCAATGTAGGATCAAATGAATATTCAAACAAGTTGTTTTTGTGCTGGAGTTTCCCATAACTTGTTTTGCATGCCATTTACTCCGCTTCTGATACAACCTAGGCCATTGCGTCAAACAAATACTTTCGCATCACTCACAAGCAACATCCAATAGTTTCGTGTCTTACATCTGGCCTATTATCAAATATTACTGATTAGGCAATTCTTATACCATTTCTAGTCTAGCACCTAATTTCACTGGAAGAGTGGGAGAGTGTCAGTGAGACATATTATACCTCATCTCGCAAGCATTTCATAATTCATCCATACTTTTATTCGACACTATTTAATACTTATTCTAACTTAGTCTAACATTTTGCATAGAAAATTCTTAAGTACATAAGAGGCATAGTATATCTACAGCTTAAAGGCTTTAAACAACGCGAACAAAGTTTTATACGGATGACGGAAGATACGAATTCTTTAGTTGGTGGCTTGGATATTTAGAATCGATGCTGGAAATCAAGTTGTAGGTAAATTTAACCCAGCTGGAAGTACAGCAAAGTCAGTTTCAGTTGCAAACATAACACAACATAAATTATACAAATCCAATTCGCCTCATGATTTTATTCTGTCTGTTGCGCACTTGAAATCTTGAGAATCATCAAACCCCAAGCTACTGATTCTAAGAAATCTAATCTTCGTAAGGTTCAATGCCGCACTATACTCATCTTCTATTGAGAACTTTCGGCTCGTTTATAACGGCGTCCACTGATTTAATGCAAGGGGTCCACCACCAAATGTTTTCTAAATAGTTTATTCAGCTTCCCAAGAATTGTTATGCAATTGATTAAATACTCGAAGTAACATGGATGTATATGCAGCATTCTATATAGTATACAAAATCAAGACGATTCCGATGAACTGAACTGAACAATGCACTATACAAGTCATTCTAGTAACTGCCCTGATTCCTCATTGAAATGAAATAACTAAATGAACAAATCTTAATTTCTTCTTGAAAATATTATTGTAAAACATTTATAGAAGTGTCGCGCATTTTTTTACTCGCCTCGACTCAAACCACCAATGAAAAAATTCATTTCACTTGATCATGGTTTGGGCAGTACCAAGCACCAATCCGCAAATATCACACACATTACTGCATAATTCTATCCAGTGCTACCTACAATTTAAAAGAATTTATAGCATCCGCAGACTTCAGAACTAATACTATAACGAAGATTTCGTTTTTCTGTGGATTCAAAAAAGCATAGAAGAGTAGCGGAGGTTTGTAGTGCAGCTTCTCTGCTATTCTTACATCTAGCTGCCCTCAGTCGCATCTCATCTCTTTTGACACTGTTCTCAAAGATGTCAACGAATGATGTCAAGCTTTGCTATTTGTAAGCTACATATACAAACATACCAACATTAAGGGATCAATTACCACATCACTACATGCAGACCATGCAGTTCCTGGAAATCCATTTACAGCTCATTTGCATTCTTATTCATCCAACAGTGCTCTTGCTTCCAAGAAAATGAGCTAAAGCTCACACAACCAGTTCCTCGTAAATCTAAATCCTCGTCATATTATTGGTTAGAATTTATAACTTTCTTCAACAAGGCTCTCAGCAGTATTAAAGTTAGAGATTTGTAGTTCCTGGTTCTTGAGAATACTAAGGACATAATAATATGAATTGCATGTGGTATTATGATGTTTTACATGCTACACTGCAGCTAAACCTGAAATTTATGTTCGTGTCGTTTGAATTCTTAGTAAGCTTACACTAAAATACCATGTCGTAGGTTTAAATAATTAAAATTGAAACTGGTAATGAATACAATCTATATTTTTGAGGGGTTTTATGAGCAGATTAATTTCAATTAACGATTTCAACCAACCCCAACGCAAATCAAAGCAAAAACCAACAGTAAAATTACTGATCTAACAAACTGAGCTTCCACTGAAAAATAGTAATATACACTATACACTAAGTTTACATCCATAACCATTATCCAAGTTTTCAAGGAGAAAATAGTAAAATATAAACTTCATTGCTTCTTATATTATAGCAGATAGATGCTTAGTATAGTATAGTTTTTAAATAAGAATTTACATGATGAGATTTACGACATTCCTGTCGATTGCTATATAGACGACATTTTGCGATTAACGATAATTTGAACAGTTCTGTCATCATATCAGCAATATCACACATTTAACCATCATTCAATTTTTACAACCACTCAGACTCTCGGTTTTAACATCGTATAATACTTCGATACTTCCACTGTCACTCTTCAGAGCACTACATTTATAACTGCAACTTGCTGAAGCGTTACCATAAATAATGTAATTTGAATACTGAAAATGGCCTAATGAACAATATCACCTTCCCATCAAACAGTGTACAAACTTGTGTACAGAAATCTCAAGTCGTTTTTAACTCCACTTAAAAAACAGTTACAAAATGTGTGGTAGATTTAGCGTATTATTATATCATACGAATCCATTTTTGTATCAGTCAAAGAAAGTTCTGTGAAACTAAGATAATTTTAGTAAATACTTAAATACTATTCAGTAGCCTATATTATTATTTGGCCGTTCCTGACAATTCAGAGACTTTTGACCTGCCAGTATGGCAAATCTGTTGTAGTAATCGTTTTGATTGTTCGGGTTTAATTAACACTCTGCTCTGGGAAGTCGCTTTGCAGTTTTACTTAATTCAAAGTCGTGGATCTTGTCAGCTACAAGGTAGTGTCAATACTATGTACATTGCACACTTGCACATTGTACGAACATTATACTAGTTTGAAATGGTATCATTAATGCCTGAAATGGCCTGACACCTGAATACCTTTGAAAACTATCATATAGAAGACTGTGTTCGAATTCGAAGTGCTAAAGCTTCACGTATGATTGCTAATCTGCATCAGATGCTTTATTAGCACCAATATGATCTGTTTATTATAAAAACAAGATTACTCCCAATATTATCAAGTATCAGAACTCACAATCAGCAGTAGTACAGTACAGTATTGCAACGAATTTTAGTCCCAGTTTCCAGTTATTAGCCAATCACGTTTCTTTACTGTTTATAGTTTAACTGATCTGAGCTGATTTTGTTACTGAATTGTCACCCGTTAAAAATGTCCATTATGAACAATAACCCTTATCTTAATTATCAACAATTATTAGTGTACAAGCTCACTTACAAATAGTCATGCAATTACACACGCTTCTTCAACACGTCAAACATTACATAGTTTATCTTATCACTGAATTAAGTCCTTACGCACTACGAGGTATAACCACAGAACTAAATAGTATATATATATACTAAAGCCACAATCATTAGTCATTCACTTGTATTGTATTTTGCGTCCTTTCATACTTATCAGTATTACATGACTAATCAATCAGACTCATTTTCAGACAAACGTGGTACACCGTTACGCAGAAAAAAATAAATCTCAATAAAGTTTTCATAAGTATATTCGCGGTTATCATATAATGTCTAGCATAACCCGTCAACTGCTGTTATTGATGGACACTATTCACTATTAATCTTCAGTTAGATCTATCAGATCACCAGCACCCACCACCAAGCCACTAGCACCCTAAATTGCTATTCAAAACTTCATAAGCAATGTAGAAATTGGTTGGCTCTCACCGCAGAAAATTATAAAGATAGACATGTAGGTTTCACAATATCACAATCAAAGCTGCTATGTATTACTTTAATGACGCATACACGCTAAAATTAATGTTCCATTCTATTTTACTAATGAGTCATATACTCATTAATCGTTATTAGTACTTACTACTTACTTAAAAATGCCCTCATCACAAGAAATAAAAAGTTTTACCTGTGTAACCGTACTGTTTTTTTTTCATTAGAATGACGCTACTCACTACTCACTTCTACTGTCATTAGAAATTATATGCTATCTGATAAGATTATTGATCACCTGCCTTATGTGACAGATTGTCAACAAACAGTCCTATCTACTTTTCAGCTGTAAGGTTTCTTGTTGTTGTAAAAACCCTTCAACTCTATCAAATAAAAGCATACACACAGAATAACACACGAATTGTCACTTACAATTTGCTTCAGTTGGTGTTCTTGAGATTCTTGACACTCAACCAGTTCGGGGGGAATCCTTCTTCCAGTTCCAAAATAATCAAAATAAAAAATTCCAACACATACGTCACTATGATATCATTGTTGAATGGGTGGGAGAGAACTGACTTGAATAAGCTCAAGGCTCAACTGAATGCTACACAAATGAGTAATATTTGTGTTTCCAGTTTCCAGGAAATGAAACTCTACCACAGCGCAGACGACCACTTCGCGAACAAAACAAACTGAGCTTCAAACTTGAGAGTGGAAAATTGCTGATGCTGTAATTCCTAATTGTCCCTTCGTTATTTCCTCAGGTGAAGACAGAAAACGGCTTCTTATTCCGCACTTTTTTTCCTCGCAAATACTTCCAGGAAGGCGATGAAGCTAAAGATAACAATAAATGAATTAACTTTTTTGGACCAACTCTCCTCTTTCTCTCTGAAGATGTTGAACTTTCAGTTTTTGTGTGGTTGGTGAGAGTCAGTCTGGCATTCGTAAAAGACCAACCACCACCAGACCACCACCACCCGTGAACAGCGACACTCGCTTAGAACTTTATAGAAGACTTCGACTTGCCTGCTGTGCGTTCAGTTTCCTACTAGACGGGATAATGGACGAATTCGAAGAAATCCCCTCTCCGTCAATTCCCAAAGAATGTTTGGTGACTGAGTCCACCTCCACTAGAAGAAGTAGTAGAAAAGGATCGAGAGGAAGAACTCGGAAAGGCGAACACAGAGTTGCTCAACCCAGAGACCCACCACACAATCCGTCCTCACCAGCCACTTCTTCTCGACTGCCTCAATCTCTCACCTCCGAACTCCATGCATTAGCCCCTAAGTTACAGGCATCCCGAAAGTCTTCATTGGACTACACACTCCCACCGCCGAGCTCAAATTTTTTACCCACCGGGAACAAGTAAGAGGCTCCTGTAAGTCACGGAAGATCACGATCACTGGAATTGGAAGTCTCCAACCAGGTTTCCCCCACTTGGATGTGTAAGGGACAGCTTCGGTAAATACCTTTACGGCTGTATTCTTTCCAATCCTAGTGATTTCATTATTCAGATTTTACCGCATGTGTATGAAAAACTGATTGGAGGGTTTTAAAATTTCAGGGCTAGTAAAGAGCAATGACGATAATGACGATGAATATCCTGAACAGAAAGATGTCAACATCAGTTCTTTCTATGTGTGGAATGCAAGTGCGGAGAAGCCTTAGCAGTGGAAGTGGAGGAGGAGGGAGTGTTTGTGGGAAGATTATATCTGCTTCACATGGCAAGAACTGCTTGATGCCACGAGGAGGGGTTATTCATATTTCCAAGAACTTGATAAGCTTGTCAAGCTGTGTTGGGAGGAATCAAGTTATCAATGAAGCGATCAGTGGTCCTGAAGAGGATACGAATCAAGCCCATTTAGTTTATGAGGGAGGTTTGAGTGGACAGCTTAAAAGGGTGAAGGTCTTTTCAATGATCACATCGGCTATGGGAATGTCTATGCAACCGATGATACTCAATTCGCCTGATGTGCACGTCGCAGCCATTATCGCAACGCTGAGTATGGTTGGATTTTTCACTTATGTGACCCCGTTTCTCATTCATCAATTAGCGAAGAGGTATGTAACGGAGATAATCTTTAACCCGGAGAATGAGACCTACACCGCTGTCAGATATACCTTCTTCCTCAGGAGAAATGAGGTACGTGTGACAAACAAAAATATTATGGCGTTTTCTACGCTAATAAGACTTACGACATTCAAATTCATTCAGTTGTACGAGGAACACTTCGAATTTTAAAAATATTTATGACTTCCTAGTGTTCCTAGATAAAGATTGTGTTATAGCTTTTTGGATTCAGTTAACCTAGTTTAGTTAGATTTCATGGTTCCATGAAAAGCATGAAATAATTTATTGTAGTTTCAAGAATGTGTGGTTTGTTTGACAGCTCACGTTTGCAAGAGATCAAGTGGAGGTGCCAGATGTACCGGGTCCATTTACTACCGTTGTTGTTGATACGAAAGATGGGAAGAAGACTGCGTTATTTTTTGCATTGGAATCTTTTAAGTATCCCGTGCACTATGGATTACTGATGGGTTATGACAAGCCTCTAGACTTACATATTAGTAGTGAAGATATTGAAGCAGCTGTAAAGCAACAGAAAGAGGAAAAACAAAGAAAAAAGAAAAGTAATAGTTCCTAGAATTTAATTCCATTAAAATGGATCAGTGCAAATGACTTTAGCTGTCGTGGTTCTTGTTACTGTTGAATATCACATTTATTGGATGATTGCTTGTTTCACGAGGATGTGTATAATGGTTAATGGTGTTGATAAAACTTAATCTAGTCTTAATATTTATAAAGTGCTATTTGACGAGCGGAAGATGGTATGTACTGTATTTCATGGAACTGTT
>JAQGBV010000648.1:0-23918 GCA_034698685.1 Isotomurus pseudopalustris
TTCTATTCCGTTACTTTTCATTCTTTACTTCCAATTCCTTTACTTTTCGTTCCTTTACTTTTCATACCGATTACCCTATAAAATTAGTATTGCTTACCTTTATTGCAGAGGCAGGCAAAGAACGGGTAAAAGTAAAACAGAAAGTAGAAAAATCTATAATTAATGGCTTTATGCGTCAATAATTTTCACATTTTCTATGCTGTGAAAATGAATTTACATTCTAAACTTTACATTAAACATGCTCGTAGCCAATTCCATGCTACACATTTATGTCGGCCCTGTTCCACCTGCTACATAAGGCCTACAGTTTATTCTATCCTATTCACAATTGCTTACCTGTGCTTGATATTTTGTTTTACAAGCCTGACGATACTGCTACTATAACTATGCATAACAGATTCATGAAGCTAAAATATGTGTGTATTCAAAATTTTGTATTACTATTAGTATCGATTGATCGATGCATAAATAGCGTTGCCAAAAATAATAATGCTTACGTGAATTTCTCACGATGTACTTGGAGATCGAGTTTGTGTCTTAGATTGTAGGACATGTGAAAAAAGCATCGTGCTGGGAATTTAGAATCTTGTCAATCAAATATTTAGGCATGAAGTTAAAGAAGTTTGAAGGAGGAAAAGAAAGTAAGGGTAATAAGTACAAGAAAATTGCAGTAGGATAGACGACAATGATTAAATGTAATTTTGTCAACTTTCTGTACAAACTGTTTATTTTAGCTAATAGGAAAGAGGATGAGACTCAACTTTCCCATAAACTGTTGACATGATTTTGGTATGTACGAAGATGTTTAAGCATAAACCTTGTAGAAATCCCGTTTCGAAGATTTTGATCCGACATTTGGATTACCTTACGTGTCAATTTCAGGATGAAAAAAAAATGAAATTAAGAGACTCATTTTTAAGCATAATATTATTACTTAGTGCTCTACCTAACACACACATGTCGTAATGTGGAACTTTCTATGAGTGAGCATGAAATTAAAGGCACTGTTGAAGTATAATTATACCCTCGTTCATATCGTCATTCGTTTTCCCAACTCCGTGACCACGTAAAAATCAAATGACTCTTTTGTATTTTTCTAAAACAAAATTATATATCTTTGGTTTACTTGGCTAAGTTTCAAATGTCCAATTTCTCACTGTAATTGTGAATTAGAAAACAATTCTAGAATTTCATGAACTACGTCAAGCCGAAAAATAACACCTAGAATAAACTCGTAAAGTTGTAGATATCACGTAAACCTAGAATTACGGTGATAAACCTTTGATTCGAGTATCTCGAAAGCGTTACACCACGATTATCAAAGTCACTTGGCTATGCTGACTAAACTGTGTACTAGAATTCGTAATATTTCTTAAAAATTCCGATCCCATCCAGAAATAATGATGTTATCGCATGCATAATGTAGAATTTTTGAATGAGCAAACAGGAAAGGGATGAGTCTACGATAAATAATCTACTTTCTGATAAGATTAATCGGCGTGATATAATATATGGATCAATAATTTTGTATAACTAGTCTCATGAAATCAGCACAGGTTCTCAATTAAAACCACCAGCCTAAGTTCTCATTAGCTAGGTAGCCAGTAAGAATAGAAATAGCCTCACTACTCAAATACAAGACAAGAAATCAATGAAACTTTATTCACGGTAGGGTTGTAACAGTTGTAAGTTGTGCAGTACTTGTAACTTGTACTTCGAATACAAGAATTTTATTAGGAAGATTCATCATTAAAGCCTTGATTACTTCGTTTCGTTATTGCTTCCCAAGTACTGTAAGATATTTAATGTTTAGAGCAGAGTGAGGATTATCAATTGGATACATAATGGTAGAGTGAACAATGTAGAGAGGATTTTGAAATATACATCGCTCATAAGTAAAGATCAGTAGACCTTCATATTTATCAGCTTAAGAACTTCTGCACTTCTCAAGGGTTGGTGAGCACTGCAGAGAAACTTAAACTTTTCATGTGGCAAATCCTTCACGTATGAAATTCTGTACGGCAAGTCTTACCCATACCAGGTTAAGATTGACTTAACAAGACTAAAAATTCTCATGTGAGATGCTCGCAGGGATGAAATGACCAGAAAAGCGTATCCGACTTCTTCATCATGAGCCACAAACAACTCGTATTATTTTAGTCTCAGTTTTGGTCTTCATACATCGCCTCCTTGTCGAAATTAAAGCGTGGCATATTCATCGAAGACTTCGTTCTCTGGTTTCTTTCAAATCGAAAAAACCATTTTACTCGTTTTTGTGCAGTGCAGTATTTTTCGTAAAAACCTAAGCAAACCTACTTGTGTTCGGAATAACTTCGTTCTAAAGCATTGGTGTGTGTTTGTAAACAGAAATACTCCTACAAGTACCGGTGTTCTGTAAAATCCGTAAAAACATGGATTTCTGACATTTTTAGAATGATTAAGAGTTTTGGGAACTCCTCATAGCTGCGCAAAATGAAATCGAACAGTTTATTTCCAAGTCCCTATAGGGCAGTAATCTTCGCTTTAGTGATTCTTCCATATTTTTCTCCGATATGTGGATCAGTGCAAAATCTATCTGATGAGTTTAATGACAACCAATCAACAGGTAAAAATATCTCTTTGTCAAATATCTCCGTCCCGTAATTTTATATTATTTGCACTAAGTGCATACATCAACTATGCATGCAGGCACATCGTATCTCATGGGTTCTCATATCGTGCCTCTGCGGTTTTAGCTTTTTAATCAAGTTGTTTACACACAAAATGCCCTAAATTATTGAACATTGACAAAACATTGTAGCACCAGGTGAATTTAAAACAGTGAGGAAATTATGACTACCTGCAGCAAATAAGCTCTTCTTATTATTACGGAGCAAATGTTTAGTAGACTGAAAATTTAAATTCATTAAAATCAACCAGCACACGGAAATCTGTAAACAGATTGAAGAGATACGATTAAAAAATAAAGTTTAAGAAAACATATCATAACCTAACTTACGTAATACACACTTGTGAATTTAGTATTCAATTAGGCTCTGAAAAATGAAATTAAAAATGAATCTGAATAGAAATTTAATAAGCCATTCGAAACTTGCTCGTACATAGGGTCATAGGTTAATGTTAATGCATGCACCACTGCAGATGATGGTGATGATACTTCGATGTTCGATCGAACACATAATAAATTCTTCTTTTCATAGTAAGTTAATATTTGAGTATGAAATGCTTTTAACGTAATGAACATTCAGTGTGCATGTAGATGCATTTGGTGAAGAGATGGTGATCTTAATAATGGGAGAGTAATTGGAGTAAGATAAAACAAAGTGTTCCGCAGCTACAGTGAGAAAGATTGTTGCAGAGATAACGAAGAATACAAAACTCATCTTCAGACTTACGTGTACTATCTTTTAGTACGGCCTCATTTACGAAACACAGATTCAAAGTGAGTCAGTAGGATTATTAAACCTTCCACCTTGAGAAAACAACCCAAAAGCCCTATAAGCATGGTTTATTTCTAATCTACAAACTGTGTAGAAGAAATAGGTGAGTGGGGTGCTATACAACGAGAGAGGAAGCATCCGGTAAAATTGAAAGTCTTTCAAATGAAATTGATCTATAAATTCTAGACTGCTAGACTCAATTTTTACGTTCATACTCAGTGATGCTTGAAAAAAAATCACCAAGTTCAAGGCCTCTGCATTAAATTGTTGTCACAGTCTCAAGATTCACACGCTAATGTATTTGATGTACCACAGTGTGAAGAATGTAAATGAAGATCAAGATTTTACTCTAATTAAACACCATAGAACAGGATTACATGCGTCTTGCGTTTCGACTTCATTCTCGTCAGTTGGCATTGTCTAAAAACCACATAGATAAATTCATGAGCATCAATTAAACACCTGCTAAGGTGTCACACATTAAAATTATCTCATGATTTCGTATCGTGTTAACTTTGTTTATAACATCTACACGAACAAATCCTGAGTCTGATTCCTTTGAAGGCTCAAAGTGTTTTTGTAGACAGTTAGGATATTCGTAAAATTTACTTAATTACTAAGATTAGTTTTGGATTAAACAGGTTTGCACCTTTACGCAGGTTAAGTTTTCCTTGTAAGTGTTATTCTGTAATTTCAGAGGTCGAAAACTTGTTACGATTCCAAAATTAGGAAAAAACTGATTAATCAAAAGTTATGGTGATTCGTCTTTGGCAATGCAAACAGGATGCATAGAATTTTATAAAATCAAATCATGTAACATTGAATTTGAAAAAAGGAACACATTTCATGAACTGCTATCCCCAACTACACTCAATAATTGTGCAAATTTTGGGTAAATGACAAGATATGAATGAATGTGATTTTGCCAAATTAAAAGGCAATAAGTTTTAGCATGAGATGATTGAGATATTATCATAAGGAAAAATTTCTAAATGCTTCTAATAGATCTCATTGTAATTAAAATTTCTAGAAATACATAAGCAAGTAAGAGCTATTTATGACCACATGAAAATCAATCCTACAACGAAGACTTTTATCTTATGATCCAACAGATGCAGTTTAAAAATTCTCATGAAATCATAAATTTCGAATTTGTAATTAAATGCTAGAAGTTTAATGGTTTCTCCTCACACCTACGTTATAGTAGCTGTATGGCTTTGAACTTGAAACAAATCCAAGTAATTTTATTTACACTGAATTTAGGCCTACTTCCAGATACACCTCAGATCCTTACGTTATCATCATTCATAAAGTTTTGATACACCATAGTAAGCACAAAAAGTGAATTCTTTTGGTTAATAACGAATCTGTGTGCCAACGAACAAGATTCTCATGAGAAAGGGAGCGGAACTTGGGTTGTTACTTTGTGTGGAAAATCCTATGTGGTGAATTAAGCTGATTACAGATGAACTTTCCTACTAAATCTCCGCCCAAAGTGGAAGGTACTTGGGTTTTTAAATCAAACCTAATTTAAACCTCTCTATCATTCAAAGTGTGCTCATTGAGATTATCTGCGTAAACTGAAAACTGCCACATAGTCTAGGGAACCATATTCTTCTTTTTATAAAAATAATCCACCACAATAAATATTACTTGATGTAAAGCCAGTTAATCGTACTTGTTTCAGTTCTATAAATCTATTACCTTACTAGTTATTTAAAGTTCTTATCAAACCGAATTCATGCTAGATTTTTAATGTAACTTCTAGATTCTTCGGAAGAGGAGAGTTCCCAAATGCCTTCACCGTTCCCTCAACCACCTCCGATTTCTACGGTATATCCCAGCTATTTAAACCAGTCTCCCCAGTCTACAGAAATCCCACAATATGTCTACCCTGAAGGTCAGGATTCCTCGAGTTCCACAGGAACATCAGTAGAACGTGAACCACTTCTTGCTCAAGCGGAACAGCCTCAAATTTCGTCCGAGCAAGCGGACAGTAACATTGTGGAAAATGATCGGCCGAACAGCCCTCCGGATTTCAGTCAATCACCAGAGGTTCGCCCTACCAATGAGCCTGTGGAAGAAACAACACTGACAACGAACGACGAAACAAATCCAACAGATGAGGAGAACGCAGCAGAGCTTTCAGATGCAGAAGAAATCAATGACTGGACACCTGAGAATGATTCAGATATTCCCGAACCTCTCCCAACTCCCGAGGCTATAATCAGTCCAAATGGAGAAGGCAGCAATCCATCCATCGAAGAAGAATTCGCTGAGGCATTCAAACGAGTTGGTCCGAAAAACAAGAGAAGAAGATCTCGCCAATTTTCCTCAGGAAATGTTCGCAAGAGAGTTCGAATGAGAGTCCGCAAGGGAAATAAAAACTTCACGGAAGCTCCAGAAGAAGAAGCTGAGACAACAACTTTTTCTTTCGTGGACTACTCTGAAGGAGAAATCACAACGACTACTACCGAACCTCCCACCAGTTCAAAACCAAGACGATACAGAAGTACAACTACGTCTGCACCTGAAGCCAACACAATTCCTCAAACGTTCACAACCGGCGTCTCAATTGTTAAAAACGGCCCAAAGCCTTTGATAATTTCAGATATTCACTCAGGAAGCACGGGACTTAATCCCGTGACAGTAGAGCCTCAAGTAGAGAAGCCAACCTCAGGAGCTTTCACCGAAAAGATCAGCACTTACTTCATCACCCCTCCAACCAGAATCTCCACCACGGAACCACCAAAAGTGAACTCATCATCATCGTCTTCTGAAGACTCGAAGCCTGGAGAGAGCGTCATCCACATAAAAAGTAGTCCATGGGACAGAGGAAACATCTTAAAGACAGATCCACCTGCAACTTCAACTGACTCATCGTCTGGGGGATTTACATTCACCGTTCCAACTACAACTCAAGAGGAGAGCTCCACTTTAGTCACCAACACAGGAAGTGAGAGTTCCATTCAACCACCAGCCTTAGAAAACCGAGCTGACATGGTAGACGATCAGGAATCTACACGGGATAATGAATACGACAGTCGGGGTTACATGACCCCAGCATCGCCAACTCAACAAAGCGACTACATTCCTCCAACCTATTCAGGAAACTACGAGAGAGACGAGTCGAAGAGTAATGTGGATCCGAGTGAAATTCAATTTAATTCTCAACAGAATATTTATCCCGAGTCGCAATATAATGAATATGAGCCTACTCCTGCTTATCCAACTGGGCCTCAGCCTGAGTTCTCCTCCGGGTCGCATTATGACCGCAATAAAGACCCGTTCTTCAATGGAAACTCCTTTTTCAAACAGGCCAGTAGTGCCTTCCAAAATTCTAATGGTTTGAATTCCCCAGGGAGTCAAGGAAGCTTTGAGCCAACTAATACAAATAGCCAAGAGCCGCTTCCAATTTTCGATCAGAGCGGATTCCGACTGGAGGCTTCAACTCCTCCGCCCAATATTTTTTACCCTGACTCTCCACCCGGAGTTGGAGCTCAGGAAGGCTATCCTCTACACATGAATGGGGTTTCAAACGTGGATTTCAATGATTACGGGAAACAGACGCATTACGCTCCGGAGAATTTTAAGGGAAGTCCAATGGATCCTCAAGACGAAGCTGTGACAAATGGGTATTCGTATCCAAGTGGGCCTACGTCCGTTACTCTTGGACAAGGCTTTGGGTTCCAAAGAAATCCCGAAAATTCCAATTCTCCTGAGTTGCCTTCCAATATCGACTACTCTGGAAGTCAGGGCTCCGGAGCACCTCAATATCCATCGCAACTTGGTGGGGATGCTCATCCGGAAGAAGGCAATCCGAATGGAATTCGTGGCTCAAATCCATCTGACCATCCTGTTTCAAATAGCTTCGTTAGTCAAGGTCATTCTGATGGGCCTTCTGATGCTCTTCCTCGGGGAAATTCCTTCGGACAAGCTCAGCAGGGTTTCCCACAGAACTACGGACAGAATCAAGTTCGTGGCCCTGTGGGACAAATGGTTGCTACGATAGAAGATGTTCCGGCACATGACGCACAACATCATGACGGGCAGCAGCATCTTGACACACAGCAGCAGCATCACGAGGGACCACATCACGAGGGACCGAATCAGGATGGACCGAATCACGACTTGCAGCACCATGACATTCAACATCACGACGTGCACCATCATGGCGGACCGAATCAAATAGATTATCACCACGACGGACAGCATCAGGTGGTGCATCATCATCATCACGAGTTGCAACATCTCGACGGCAACTCTCACGGAGGAAACGACGAAAACCAAAGATTTCCAGTTTTCATCGCAAAGTCTCCTGGAGGATCTCCGCCTGGAAGAGCCCCTCAGTTTATTTCTGCGATTGGAGGAAGACCTCCCAACTACAGACACTCCAATTTCTTACGAAGTCACGTTCCGTACAACGGCCCACCTCCACCACACGGTTCCCACCCATCTATGCCTAGATACATGCCCATGCCTTCACTGCCTTCTCACCGACCCCATCTGATGTTCTCACCGACCAGCCCGAATCACGGCCCTCCAGGTCCCAACTTCCACCACCAACAAGGACCTCAAGGAAGACCTCCTCCGGATTACAGAAGTCCTCCGCCTTTTGTAAACGTTCCTCCACAATCCGGGTTTCCCAAGAATACGTTGCCTCCCTCTGAAAACCAAGGATTGATAGGAATTCCACAGAACAGTCCATTTGCTCCACAAAACAGTCCGTTCTCTCAACAGAACAACCCGTTCCCTCAACAGAACAACCCGTTCCCTCAACAGAACAACCCGTTCCCTCAACAAAACAGTCAGTTTCCACCACCAAATAGCCCGTTCCCTCAACAGAACAGTCCATTTCCTCCACACACTCATTTAATGTTCGATAAGCCTGACTACGAACCTGCAAACCCACCACTTCCTCCCGGACATCCTTTGGAAAATCACGTGGAGACATTTGGAGAGACACCCTCACACGATGGAGGACCTGCTGGACCACCCAACGGAGACAGCTCACCTCCTCTTAGTGAATTCCCCAAGCAGCCAGACATCGAAATCGTGGAACATAACAACGGTGAGATTCCCAGTGGCCAATCTTCCCTCAATGTGAATCAGCCTCCTCCAGTTGGAATTCTTGGGGAGACGGAATCCAGTCCAAATCCAAATCCTGGCTACGACATTGTGTCTGCGTATTATGACAAGCCTCCCCCAACTGTTGGGTACTTTGCAAATGCAGAGTCTCAGGACCTGAAGAAACATCCGACTGAAGACGTGAAGGATAACACGATAGGAAACGTGCCTTATCAGTACACAAGCAGCGATGGAGGTGGATTGGATGGAGGCCCATATTTCCATCCCTCAGGTCCAGCTCCTGATGAGATAGAGAACACTGACGAGACTCCAAGCATCTTCAAAAGACCGTTTGGGGGTGGCAGCAGCAATAAACCCAATAATCCAAGTTCAGGAGGTCAGCACTTGCAACACGCAGAAACAACGGAGAAAAACAAAACTAGCGTCTACAGTGACACTCCGTATGTGTTGATGTTCCCTCAACTTGTTCCTGAGGAAGCGATGATGCCTTCACCTCCAAAGATGCTCACGAAAGAGATTCCCGTCGTCCAAGCGAGTTCTCTGTCTTCCATGACTTTCACTCCTGAAGGAAAACCTGCCCTGGGTCCTGGACTGAAAACAGTTCCTGTGCATCCCAGACATCAAATGTATCAAGTCTTGGCTAAAGCTCACTACGACAAGACACTCCAGAAGTATATGGAAGCGAAGAATAAGCCTCCTTCTGCCATTTACACTCCTTACGGAGTCCTGGTGCCCATGGGGCCCTCAGCCTCAGCTTCCACGAATCGAGAGTCGTTTGCTAAAGAAGGTCCGGAGTTCAGTCCATTTGGACATCATGGTCACAAGAAACATGACGAAAAGCAACTGATAAATCTGCTCCTGGGAAGCAACACACCACTAGGACAGTATCGCTTGCACAAGGCAGCAGGCTTCAAACACGGAAGATTGACTAAACACTTCGATTTCAAGGCGAATGTCGATCCTGCGCTGGATCTGTTGGCTGAGAAGTTAGCAATTAAACTTGGAGCAGCAAAGTACCTCCTCTCAGCTCCAGCCAAGTTTGGAGTTCACGCGTTTGCTAAACATCACGGACATGGACATCACGGAAGTTACTCTGAACCTGTTCCTGTTGTTGCTCAACTTGCCCAATCGAAAAACAAGAACGAGAAAGGAGAGACTCAGCCTTCAAACACGAAATTAATGCTGGAATCTCTCCTTGCTCAGAGTTCTTCGGTACAATCGAAACCAGAGAAGAACAGCACAAGTAGCACGAGTAGCCCAAGTAGTACAAGTAACACCACACCTGATCCTGATGTCAAAGCTCAGCTGAAGGCGATTTTGAAGGAAAGGCTGAGGGAGATTTTGGAGGAAGGTGATTCTCATCCAATGATGGATAAACACATCTCAACTTCAAGAACTGGGAGACTGATGGCTTCTTCTCACAATCGAGCTTCTCACGGAGGTCCTCCAAGTACTTATGGGAAGTTGGTCAACTACTTTTCTCATCCTCACCATCATAACAATAACAATGCGGGTGGATTACTTGGAACAATTAGGAGATTGTTCTCCTTCGGAAATAATGATATTCACGACAGAGACTCGTTCAAAGATGAATTCGGAGGATTCGCCACAAGCTCCAAACAGTCGTTTGTTATTGCCAACGTGTCTCATCCATTTGAGACGTACAACAAAGGGAAGAACTTCAATCCTCTGAGGTCCCTGTCTGTCGGAAGAACAGGTCCTGTGTCATCTCAGAAGATGACTCCCTTAAGAGAAACGAGTTCTGTTGCCAACCCAGCGTCGTTGAATCCTGCAACATGGAAACCCGAGAAGAAGACGAAGAAGCAGTTAGAAAAGTGGCTGGACATAATTCTGAAGTCATCTGATTCGTCATCAAAATCAGGGGACGCTTTGAAATCATCGAAAAAACCTGCGGCAATCTCGTTACTGTCATCATCATCGTTCCTGAAGGAGATCCCAAACGCCAGACAAGGAAAACTTCTTCAACAAATGGATACAAGTGCGTCGTCTTCCTCTATTTCAGCCATCAAAGTTATTCCTCCGATAAAATCTAAATTGACATCTTCTCTATCTTCCCATGGGGAATACATCGCCAAAAAATTTGGAGAGAACAATAGCAAATCTGAATCAAATTCAAATACTTTCTTTTATTCCAGTTGGAAACCCATGATTTCTGCTTTCCGATCTGCTTTCACCTTTCCCTCGTCCCAACCAGCGAATGAAATCAAGTCCCAAGCGTCGATTATGTAGACTGCATGTGTGTCAGAATCTGAAATAAAGTTCCATCCCAAAGAAAATCCAGACTAGTTACTGCCGGATTAGATGTTACAAAACAGAACAGATTTCAGGTTTACAGATGAGCCAAAGAATTTTCGTTTAAATGGATTTGAATGTACGTGTACGAGATTAATTATTCTGTTACGTATTTTATAATCTCAGGTGAATAGCAGAGGAGAAAGTAAGTCGTAACTCAAATGCAACGAATAATTGTCCCGTCCTTTGCCCAATTAGTATTTGTTTGTGTTAAGATCATCTCTATTTGAAACCTACCCATCTAAGAATAGATAATAATAATATTTCCACTCAGCTGAGACATAAATATTTTGTTGGTAGCTCCTGAGTGATATTTATCTCTAGCGTTTAGAGTTAAGGGGATGTGTTACATGGTTATATTGTTTTGTATGTGCGCGTCTGTGTGTGTGTGAGAGAGTACTGTTAAAGTTGTAGTGATGATGCAAATGCGAATAAAACCACAAAGAGTTTTGTTATTAATTGTATTTTATTAAAAGTTTCAATATATTTCCACATAGTAGTGTAAAGTAATCAAGAGGTACAAATACACTGAAACCAAAGGTAACTTGCCACTACTAATTTCGCCACTGGCAGCAGTTTTTGCATGTCAACAGTTTAGTATGTAAATTTTATAATTACATCGCAATAACTCTGAAAATGTTTAAACCTTTTATCACTAACTCATCATTATCATTCTCTATAAGTCTACAAAAGTTAGAAACAAGCCAGGACTAATCATACCCATCATAGCTTTCTACATGAGTTGCTTTGTTCCGACAATTTGCCTGCACTGCTATAATCTACTGTTAGTAAATTGAGTTTTAGTTTTAGTAGTACTGTGTACCATTTGCCAAGCAATCTAGTAAGCTTCTAGTAACAAATTTTTTTCATTAGTAACAACAACCTGTAGTTAACATACAGCGAGTCTATCAGCAAACAGCGATTTTAGTGCGAAGCTTCCTCTATATTCCTTGCTTTCTCGAAGCAAAAACTGCGTAGTCAACAGATCTTTGAGTCTCTGCCTGTTTCCCTTCGTACTGATCAGTATCACTGGTTCCTTCACAGATCTCCTTGTCTCAAAGGTCTTCAAGGTTTCTTCTTAGTTAGTAAGTAGTAATTTAGTAACTTGAGTTTCAAGCAATTAACGATTCCATGTCCAACAGGAATGAAACACTACGTGTACAGACGCGTCAGCAGGATTACACAAAAGCAGCGTGATAAATGAAGAGTGGTACACAATTATTAGTGAGCTATTATTCTAAGGTTAATATTAACCAGTATGAATGTAAGTTGACTTTGAGACTTAAGCACGTACGTACAAATGTGCTGCTAAAAGATCTTGGAAATGTAATACACCAGATTTTATCACTCTGATGGCATGAAAGTTACTCTTTTGATTTGTTCGGTCCACGGTCATGAGAATTTTGGTTGACGTTACACCTTGAAATTTGTACTTTTAAGTTCTTGACATTTTTCAATCACCGTTGACACAGTCCAAAAAAGCATTTGGCAATATCTTGAACTCCCAAAGTAGCAGAGATTGAGTTGTGTAGTAATATACGGATACGCAGTGTAAGTATGTAGCTTATGTTGCAGTCTCAGAGCAAGCTGCGATTGTGTGTGTGGATGCGTGTCTACGATACGTCAACATCATTTTATACTATCGTACATCAAAATACAGCAAGATAAATGATGAAAATTTACGAAAGACGTCTTATCTTGAACAGACATTATTGTTGGACAACACGTACCTATCATTTTAGTACACCTTAGGGACTATTTTGAAGTATGTAGGACGTAAATCAGCCAGATTTCTTTACCACTACCATTGACAATGTAGAAATTTCTAGTCAACACTTAATTACTTTCTACACCTCGATGCATTGTTCGTTCGGAACTGTTAACACTCTTCTTCTATCCAGAACCATCACAATCAAATAATGTACAACAATATCTTTTTGACATAACACAAAAACTAAAATAACCTGCGTCTCCTCTCCATCCTCCACTACCAACGATAAAACAAAGAATATAATTGCCTCTCATCTATTAAGTGCCGTCAATTAACCGGCTTAATTCGATTCAATGACTTGGGCAACCGGAACATCCTCCTTTCATCCTTTCTATCCACATTAAGTTACGTAATTAAATTAGCTTAGCTTGAAGTCCATAGGTACTTACTCAACAACATCTAAAGCTGAGAGCATGCCTTGCTTTCTCATTAGGTCTAACACAGCTACTTTTCGTCATTTACAAAATTTCCAGATGAAAAATGCAATACATAGACACAGTAGTGTAACAATAACAGCAGTTTAACTTTAGTAATAAGTAGCAGAGCAGCGTAGTAAGAATCAACTAGCTGGATAGTATAATTATAGGACATGCTCAATCCTATGTGAATACTTCTCTCACAATATAACACTTCTAAAAGAGGCTAGACTAGATATAATTGTCAAACCGTTGACAACCTTGATTATGCAGAGCAAAGGAACAACCTATGAGTTAAATGGTGGTTGATGAATCTCAAAAAACGAAGGGTCGTTAAAGTGTAAAGTTTTGGTAAAAAAGTTGAAAACCTGGCACATCTAAGACGCGCGTTTAACGGATTCGATGATCTGGCTTTGATCTTTCTAAGGTAAGGGTAATTGGTCGAGTCAAAATGGTATAGTCACTATGGACAAAACTGAAGTTGGAAATTGGCAGTGAGCTTTTTTCCTCTCATTCATCATTGTAGTAAGTGTGGGCTCTTGAGTTTTTTATATATCTACAGTGTTTCCTTTAGGTAATTCAATCGCTATCACAACCAAAGCCCAAGTGAGTCATGAGTGAGGCTGAGAATTCTGTTCTTGACTGACTACTAATTAATTAGTATTAATTATCCACTAAAATTGCATTCCGGTGTCTCTAAACAGTTCCATCTATGAAAGTCTCTCATTCTGAGCAGTGTTGCATATATGGGGTATGTCGTACTAACCTTAAAAGTATTTGCCAACTGTTCTCCCTTCCTGTGCCTTACACACTTTCACAAGTCATTTGGATGGATACTTATGTGTTTAGTTACATTTGACTCGCTGATTTATCGCTTCTACATACTGAAATCAATACTAACCCACTATCATATGTATACAGACGTAATACAAGTCAGAATTCCAACCTTCAGCTTTTAAATGTTTACAAACAGAACTGAGACTCTAATTGGAACATAATTTAAATAATTCCATGCGCGAACCACACCACATTATTAATCGATACTCTAGATTATACATTCATATTGGCAATTCAACCTTTCCTCTTTTGCTTTTCCACACAGTGTGCTTTACACGTCTCAGTAGATTTAAGATGAGCTCGCAGTGTAAAGTTTTTGAATCGTAATACCAAACAGCAATTGTGTAGTGAGCTAAGATCCTTAAACTTTTAAGTGTTAAGCACATTTATATAACCTAACTCTCTGTCCCTTGCTGACAAGTGTGAGCATCTTTGAGTGTTCTGTTGTTCATGTCCAGGGATGTGGGGCATAGACATGAAGAATTAAATAAAGTGAGAATCGTAGATAGCCGACGCTAGTTCTTAGTTCTGCATGCACCATCTGCTTTAGCTTTAGCAATGACAAGTTGAAGACCGCTTAAGGTCCGGTGGACACCGGAATGTACTTCAGTGTGTATGAATTCTTCCAAATTTCAGCGAGGGTGACAGCTGAGAAGAATCTATGAAAGATGTAGAGTGGGAGACAGAATCTTTGTACCAAGATCCACGGGATGGTTCCGAAAAAGTTAAGTTGAATTGGGTCCTTGTCCACTTTCCTGATCTCAAAGGTTACGATTGCCCACATCGTCAAGTTTGTAATCATCAAAAGGGTCACAATCTGCCGTCCTGGTTTTGTTCGAGAGTGTTCCGGAAGATGAATGCTTCGCCGACCAACATCAGAGATGAACAACATTTGCAAGATGATCTAAGGAAGAGACACAGAACATGACAGAACACATTTCAGATGCAATAAAAACACACTGACAGTTTGAACCAGCCACTTAATTTACCTGCAGGAGAACTAATGCAGCAGTTCCAGCGACGAGCAATGCCGGTATGTCCAAAGTGAGTCCCATGATAGTTCCAGAGATCAAACTGAAGAGAGCATACACAAATACTCCAAGGACTGACACACGGAGTAGTAAATCTCTCAATGGACTTCCATGATCTCCATGGAACCTGAGCCGTCTCACTCTGCAAAAGATAAACAACAGTGAAAACTAACTGCTGAAATTGTTTACAAAGCACGGCGGAAGGGAAACTCACCTAATGAATCCAATCAGAGTGGCAAAGAATGATAAAAAGAGGAGTCCAGCGTGAGAACAATCCGCCAAGTAAATAGCCAGCCATTTCAATTGCTTTCCTTCAATGAGGACGAAGAAAAGAATGAGACATATCAAAGCGGTGACAAGGAGGAGTAATCCACAGAACAATCCCTTGCTGGCACCAACGCAATCCACAGGGCCTGAAGGAGCTGTAGAGCTTTCGCCTCCTGGTCCAGGATATCTGGCAGTTCCATAGCTTTCGGTGCCAGTGCCAACTTCCCAATCCTGCTGAGTTTCCTCGCCTTCCTCGGTCGATCTGCATGCAGAATCAAGTCACTAATTACTCCGTTATTCACCCAGACAGTTTGTTATCGCCAATTTACCCTTTTTGTGGAACAGTTCTGCCAATATTCCTCCACATCACGAATACAACAGCTGCCGCAATCAAGCTGTATTCAATTACGACAGGGAACAAGTACGGAGCTGCATCGCTGACCACAGCTCCCATGTACATGTTCCGTTCACAAGTAATATTTAATGGTAAAGGAGTTCCAGTAGAGTTGGAGGTTCCGTTGGTTGACGGAAAAGGAGTTGGAGTCATTCGATTTCCGTAATAATTGCTGTTAGCATTGTTGTTGTTGTTGTTGTTTCCATCATATCCAAACGGTTCCTGTGTTGTGGTGGGTGCCGAGTGGTTCCAGAATCCTAACCTGGCGTAAAGCAGCCGGTTTCCCTCTACAAAATACAGTTTTGGTTACGAATGACCTCATACTAAATTGCATGATTCCTACATACTGATATGAATTTAATGTATCAGCTAACCTCGGATCATGTAATCTTCTGAGGCTCCACTGTAATGCTTAGTGATCTCCTTCAAGCATTCTCGAACGAGAATCCTCAGCCAGACACACAAATTAGTTGCCACGACATGCATCAATCCAAATCTCGCAATGATTTTAAATTTGTGGATCCTCAACTAGAAATATGCAAAAGCATTCTATGTAATTCTCATAAATTAACCATGTTTAACTTTCCTAATAACTTTTAAGTGTTTCTAATGAAAAACTCATGAAATACATAAGCACACGCATTGAGACTCGTGATTGAATCCACCTATGCATTAAATCTGGAGGCTTAAAATTTTCTCATGAATATCTCCACATTTACACTCACGAGTAGGAAAGAATTTGTACAAACAGACAATAAATTCTTGAGGCTAGGCTTACTCTCGCATTGATGAAGATGAAATACATCTGCATAAACGTAAAGATGAGCTGCAGGAGAGGATTTACTCCACGAAGGATGTTGTAACAAGCCGAGCCCATAGGAATTTCAAAGAATGATCCCAACTCCAATCCGATGTATATCATTGCTCCAAGTCCAAAAGCTGCAGTAAAACAAGAAAGAGATAGTTCAAATCCGTCTTCATCTCTTCATATCATGTTTCAATCAGCACATCAAAAGTGCAAAGAAGAATCTCATATGGGCTTATAGCCTGACAAGACTGTGCAAGTCTGGAAACGATGTACCGTAAGGATGAAAGCTAATAAGGAGAGCTACACAGGCACGATCTATCTATTTTATAGTGTATAAGTTTACATAAAGGATTCGTTGAGTCGAGAGAGTCAGATTACAATTGAAGATCAATCAATCAGCGACATACTTTGCATATATGATCCCTACCAGAGTGCTGACAGATTTAGAAGGATTCATTCATACCAAGTGTTCCCATCCGAAGGAAAAATGAGCCATGGGATGTATCACTTTGACTTGTCTTCGGCTTGCTCGAACTATCTTTGGCAGATGCAGAAGTAGTTGAGGGTTCAGCTGTCGCCTTCTCCTGACAATGAGAAGTTGCTTGAGCAGTGGCCGTTCCTGCATCTCCTGATCCATCGTTCAGATTCACGTCCTTCGATTCACTTCCTTTCCTCACTCCTTTCAGCATGCTCTGTGGTTCCCCAAAAAATCTCATGTACTTTCTTCCTCACAAACTTCCTCATAAATTATCCCACCACCATCTCCACAGTCACTCAGCATTTGCATGTGTAACTCCCATACTTTCGCAAATAAACCCCTTTCACTCCTGCCACCCCAAAGCACTTATTACCACACCGCTTGTAATTCGACTCCAACTGCTTCCCCGATATCCCCATAATTAAAAGAGAAACCTCTCCCACCTATTGTCACAGTGTTTCTTCAACACCCAACATTTCATAGCTCTCATTGCCATATACACGTACCCAACATATTAATATATAGTCAGGTCGCTCAGCTACCATAAGCTACCAATGCACAACTAATAGTAGCAACATTTTATTGTAGCTCGCAATGGAGAAAGCAAGAAGCACCCATAAAACAACTGTCAGACCAGGTTGACGTGCATTTGACCAATTTCCAAGAGGAAAAACGGAAGCATTCTGACTTCTTACTGCATGCAAGAGTAGCGAGTGTGTTCTGCTCGTAAAATAGCGAATTCACGTGAACCAAATAGACCCAACCAAGCCCAAAAAAAGTAATTAGCAAATGAAACACACCAAAGGGAAAAAATGAACGAGACAGTTGTTGCTAAAAAGTGCTTTTAAGCACATTGAAGCATAAAGAAAGAGAGAGAAGGCATAGGCATAACGAATAATTAATTTGAAATGGAGAAAGTAAGAAAAGATAAAATCATAAAGAGCAAAGTGCACAAACCTTCCGTTTCACAAGAGGGTCAAGTCTTTCTCTCTCCGCTACTTCATACTTTGCTTTGTGTCGACCCTCCTAATTTGGAACCAGTCATTTTATTATCACTTGCATTAACATAAAACTGTTTTAAACTACTTAAGAAAGAAAAGGTTACGGCAACCGGGGAAATAAACGGAGAATCAGCTCAGCATAAACTCATTCCTTAGCATAATAATAATATTATAATGTGTGTAGAGGGTAGAGTTACACTCCAGTAAGTGCGTAAAAAAGAACCGAGGTGCTTTCACTCAAGCAATCTACTACGTACCAATACAATACTGCGTCTACTTTCCTACGAAAAATCGGATATATACGTATTAAAGCCTACTACGGTTTCTTCTTGTTCCTGCGTATTATGTTACACAGTACGCAGATGGAGATGGAGATGGAAAGAAAGACGATGATGAAAAGGAAACACAACCTTTTCCCATTCATACGGACACTTTCATAAATAGGAAATGAGACACACGGAATTGAAAGAAACCTAAATATTATTATGGCGTTCCTTTGATTCGAACTTGAACTGCTGGTATTTCTTGTTTGCTTACGAATGGCAAAGTCAGATGGGATGATGGCAAATATATTACGATGAAATGTAAGTAAGTAGATTTGGTAAGTAAGTACCTGCAAGAAAGACTGCTTTCTTTCACCAGACTTGCTGGCTGCAGCATCATCAGCAACTTCTTCATCTTGCTTGGCTTCTTGGCTCTTCGGTTCCTTGTTCTGCTGTTGCTTTTTCTTCTGGGACGAGTCATGGAGTAGGTAGCAAAATACGTATAGAAAGAACAGGATACTCCCTCCATAAAGATAGGTGAAGATCGCCTGTTCAATAAAACCAATTTTTTTAAATCGAGTTCCGCCTCGTTCGTCCCCACACGGCTAAAATTTCTTCACACTCAGCTAAACCTCAGGGGCCGTAGAGCCATGAATTGGCTTTGCAAAGAAGGAGCAGAACTTTCTCCAAGAGAAAAAACATCTTTTTGTGTTTTAACGTGTCTCTGGGGTAGGGCAAGAAAACCCACAGAGAAGAAACCAATTAGGAAAGCTGTCGATGTCAAAGTGATTTATGCAGATGCATCGACTGAATTGCTTTAATCTGTTGAAACAGATATCGGAAAAGAACCGGAAATGACTTACCTCAAAGAAATGGAGGGGGACGTTCAGAGTGACAACTTCTGAGAGCAGGAATGCCAGACACACTACAACAGCAAGTTTGCAGTAAAGTGCGCTCGTTATGATGAATAAAGATGTCCTAGATCAAAAACAGACGTAGAATTCACTTAACGAAAAACAAGATTATGTTCAAGACGCAAGAGAGGCCCGGTTATTATATATTATTATCATCTTGACTATTGTGAGAGAATACCCGTCCTCCTTCTCCCTTACTTAAGCACGTTTTATTGTTTCACCAAAATGCTACTATGCATTATGATGATACAAATACACAACTTTCTACGTACTCTTTTGCTTTTCAAACAAACACTCCACTTCTCCGTGCCCTGTGATGCATGCTTAATTTCTTTGTACTTTTATTGTGCTTTTAGCGTACATAAAAGTGATAAAAGGAACAAAAAAACTAACCCTTCACGCGGTTGAACCCACATTGTTACGACGAGTATAATTACCACTAAAGAATGTTTAACTTTAACCAAATGCGTGTCAAGACTTCAATGAGACCAGAACCAAACTGAAGAACTGCTCAAATTTTGTAGGGACAAGAATTTCCTCGCAGGAGATCGATCATTAGACTTCATAATTTTATAGTTACTAGTTTCATACGAATACATGTTTACAAACTCTGTGGCTGTGTAGCTGTAGTAAAAGTAAAGAATGAATAATACTGAAAGCCAGAGTGGTAGTGTGTGGAGAGTAAGGAAATGCTCGCCACACAAAATTATTACTGTTCCCTGCGTCCCCACAACTTTTTACTTTCCTATTTCGTATACACACACTTAATCATATTCTCCAGTTAAGTGCATTGCATACGCTGGTGCTCAGTGTTCCGTATCTGCGATGCGATCAATGACGTGCATACAAGAAATGAGTTTTAATGTGAATTAAACCTCAAGTCCAGTAGGCACAATATTCATAAGTCTAAAAGTAAGTATACAGAAGCGTAAGTTAGAGCAGGAGAGTTCACACATGGACAATGTCCTCCTAAGTTGGGTGCCTAATCATAATAATATGCATGCCAAGTCGTGATTCGAGATTATGAAACGCAGTTTGCAATGAACGGAGTGACCAGGAGAAGTTCCTAGAGACCAAGCAACCCAGATTCATTTAACAAATAAATACACACTATAAGTCCACTTCTTCAGATGCAGAAATAAGTAGGGGCATGAAATTATGAAATTCAGAGTGGGAACGCCGATTGCCTTAGGAAATCCGTCTTCTCCACAGTGGCACAATTTACGAGCGGTGGATTAAATGATTCTACTGAAATTGGCGACATTGCCTGCTATTAATTGTGAGGAAGAAGGGAGTTGTTAAGGGTCTGTTGTAGGGTGTGTTCACCTATTAAGTACGATGAGGTTGAGAAGCGTGTCTTCGGGCGGAGGCAAGGGGAACTCCTCCGGAGCGGACCCAGGCGGACCAGTGGACTCGACGACAGTGACGGTTTTGGACTTTTTCTCCTTTGGCTTCTTTTCCTTCGACTTGCCTGTCTTCTTCTCTGCGAGAGGAAGTGTGGCAGCCTCCGAGATCTTCTTGTTGTAACCTTCGACCTCGGACTCGACGGTGGCCACGTGGACTTGCTGTCCACCACCCATTGTTGCCTCACTCAACAATGAGGGGGGGTGATAGTACTCGTGGGAAGACAGTCTTTCGCCTGGAGAAAGTGAGACACGGTGGAAGTTGAAACAGATCCTAGGGGCTAAACCCGAGCACTGAGGAGTAGTGCAGAAAATGGCTTCAGAGTTTCCCTACGAGAGAGACACTGCGTCGGTCGTTGGCCCACCAACTTCGATCTCTTCCATCTCGCAGATCCAAACCCGCAGACTCCAGTCTCCATGGCAACCACCTCGTCCTCATGTGCCACCCGACTTTACTTCCACACAACAATAATTCATCCACATGGGCGCCCTCCCTCCCTCCCTCCCTCGTCCTTCCGTACTTCCGTCCTCATCCGAATCCTGCGCCTCATCATCAGGGTCCACCCTCCCTTCCTACAACCCCCCTCCCTCCCCCCCCCCCTCCACCTTATCCTTCTTACTTTCTCTCCACACGCCTACTCTCTCTCTCTCCTGCTTCCAACTCTCTTGATTACACATGCTATCATCATGTAACGTGTTCGCTCCCAGGCAACAAATGAAGACCCACCACCAAACTGAATTGCGAAATATCGAGTCCATTTCTTCGCCGAGAAATGCACTTCCCGTCCTCCATGAACATACATATGTTCCCGTGTAGTTCCCTGCGTGAAGGTTCCATGTGGCGTGTGACTGAGATGCGAGCAACTTTCTTCGATCGATCCCAACACACTCACATGGCATGCCAACCAAGCACTCGGTTGCGTGACCAAAACACACAGCATAGCAACTCACTGTCTCTAGACGATAATAGCAGACACTCGTAAAGACACACACACACACACACACACACACACACACCCCACACCCTTTCCGAATAAAGTTGAAGAAGGAAAGCTACCATCCATCTCATAATCGTGTAAAAGGCTTGGCTGTCTTGTAATGATAGCCAGCTTAGTAACTGGCCTGTGTGTGGTGGAAGGTTGTTCATGTCCCGAACACCCGGAGGCATAAGAACACAGTTTCTCGTAGGAAGAGAAAGCGCTTATCAAGGAAGTTAGAACGAGGAAACTTGTCTGCTACAATGAAATATACGGCCACTACTTGAACCTTTCAAATCCAACACCATTTCCCTTTCAGCTTTGAAAGGGTTTCTTCTTTCTTATTCTTATGAACCCTCCCACAAAGAAGGAATATCCAGAATACCCAATATATCCAGCATATCCAGCACAACCAGCTTTCATCAAAACCCTACCCACGTGCATATCTGACGAAACAGACAGTCGACAGGAGAAAGGAAGCGGAATAAGATGAGATGCGACGTCAACCTCCTTCATCCATAAGGTTTGCGTGGAGATTATTAATACCCAGTGGGGATGTTTGTTACAGTAATTAAGGAAGCGAGTCCGTAAAATGAATGCAGATTAAACTATTAAAGGTTCCTTTATGACTCGTACGTATGACATGTCTTGTAGATACGCGTAAGTGTGGAGTGTGCGTATATTTATAAGAGCATTATTCCACTAATTATATGCTTACACATACACACTGATGCACAGATAAGTCTGTCCTTTGTGTATAGTCTGTCTAACAAACATACAATATTAAACTATAAGTAAAATGCAACCCACACGGCAAGCCTCATTTTTTAGCTTATTTAGATTGCACTGTGTATTCCCACGCACGGAAAAAGCTTTCATGGAGGAATGAAAGTCGATCGGGTGATAGACACACGACATAGCATTGATGAGTCTATATGGCCAACTATTACGAGCTAATGAAAGTGAAACTACTTTTCTGTTAAGGAGAATGGAAACCCGATTTCGTCCTTATCGCCTACCGAGAGTTAAACCACGGTTTACAATGTTAAGTGTATACAACCTGCCAGGAGGAATGGGTATCTCTCAAAGAAGGGTACTGTAATGTTATGTGTGTACGTGTGTTGTATGTTGTGTCTGTTTATGTTTGGGTTGTTTTATGATTTTATCATACCCACAGATATAAACAACGCATACACACACACACACACACACACACACACATATGTATACCCAAACTGTGAAAAAAGAAGGGAGGAAAATGTCGAAAACTTACTTGGCATTTTTCGGGAATTTGTTGTATGCGTAGTTGCAACACCATTTGCGAGTTGTGGGTTGCTGAATCCAGACAAATGAGGTTGGTCGATCTGCAGCTACAGTTCGTGATCCACTCCCATCCGGTTTTACCTAAAAGTGTAATTACATTCAATTATAATTAGCACGGTGGAGCTTTAGAGGAGAAAAAGACCCCGAGAAGTAATCAATAACATCAACACAAACACCCTCTCTCTTTGTATAAACGCGTATGTTTCTCCTTGTCGATGGTGATTATGATGATACTTCGGGTTTCAAACGAGCTATATCCTCTGTGTTGAAGTCTGAAGTTCCCACCGCCAAGTGTAATCATTAACTTTCTCCTTTGAAGGCTTGGTTACATATATATCCAGAGAACTCATACTTCATGCTTCACGTCTTAATGTTAAAGAAACTCACCTAAGGATGAACGTTAATATTCTAGACTATACTCGTTATGGCTCTACTACAAGCTCTCTAGTTAGAAGAAGAGGTGCTATTCGCACGTTTGATTTTAATTTGATACTTCTAGAGTTCTAGATGAACCTACTTCTCGTTTTGTTACAACCTCCTTTCAACTTTAAAGAGTTTTCATACACTTGAAGACTTAATAAAATTGTCCGCAAAGACATACAGTCAGGTAGAAACCCTGAAAGAAAGTTTGTGAAAGGAGAACCTGTTTTTTATTATTGTGTGTGAATTGAAAGAAAACCCCCCAAAAAACTACAACACGCTGAATTAAGTCTCTTTCATTTTCATACAAGAACAGAAGTGAAAACGAATTTGATGAGAACTGGGATTCAAAATGAATACAACTCGGGTTTGTTCATCTTGCATTATACTGTGGAGTTTTTTCAGAGAAATAAAGTATTTGCTCAAGGCTTCTCTTGAGGAGAAAGCTCATGAAGGAGAATCTGTAACCGCCTGGTTAGCAAACACAAGAAAGTTTTAACTGTCCCCGTGGAATGTGTCGTCTCTTATTTCAACCTTCACACTGCCACAGAGACATTCAAGTGGTTTCCTTTCGGTGATTTCAGATAAGAATGTATACGGGAAGCCGAAACTTTAATTTATTCAGACCAGAAGGAAAATTGGTATGATTTCGGAAGCTTCTTGTTCATTTCCCCTTCTGAATGCATTTGTACGTATGTGTAACTGCACACACGCACACACACAATGCTCCATCTTTAGATTGGGTTTTTATGAGCCTTACCAAACTGTAATCTA
>JAQGBV010000649.1:0-23911 GCA_034698685.1 Isotomurus pseudopalustris
TACATGCATTAATGAGAAAGTACTTCTTAGGGAATCTACGTCGTACGGGTGAGAGTTGTTAAAGTCAAGAGGAGAGTCTCCTTAAAGTTTTTAAATGACTTGAGGAGTGAGAGCGTAATAAGAAGGATAGCTGGGGCACGAAAGGAAGGAAAGAAAGATAAACTTTGTACACAAATCTTTGCTTTCTTACTAGCTTTCTCTCTCTCTCTCTCATTAAGTATTAAAAAGGTAGGAACGGGGGAGAAGGCATTGAACATGTCAAGAGGGTGAGTTATAGTTAATTACCTTGGAGGATATTGAACAGTATC
Source organism: Isotomurus pseudopalustris (assembly GCA_034698685.1). Taxonomy (NCBI): domain Eukaryota; kingdom Metazoa; phylum Arthropoda; class Collembola; order Entomobryomorpha; family Isotomidae; genus Isotomurus; species Isotomurus pseudopalustris. The sequence continues at coordinate 309 of JAQGBV010000649.1, forward strand.
TGAGAATCCAACTTTTTGGAGCTTCTCGAAGCGACTCCGTTCCAGCTCTTCAATTTCGAAATCCTAAAAGTCCAAAAAATACAAAATAACTTAAATTTTACTCATAACACACTTAATGTTTTAGACAAAGGTTTTTACTTTCCCCATTACTCACATTATCGTTATTACATAACAATAACTATTAATAATACTACCCTTTACCATACCGTTAGAAGAGTCAGAGTCATTACGAAACACAAACAAGAACACATTGCATGAAAAACTTTCTCTTCCACCGAAAAAACTGCTCGTCTCTCGGCACAAACTTCTTACCCATGTTCAATGTTCTCCTTAATTTATCTGTTCTGTAGGAGAAAAAGAAGTGAAAAAGTTTGAAACTTTGCTTCCGAGAAACCAAGAAGGTGAAAGAAAGCTATTGTTTGAATGCTAATTTTGTTCCCTTAAGAAATTCGTAAAGCACTAGAGCAGAGCGAACCCAAAACCGTCATAAACCCGCATCGTCCGGCTTGGATATTACAATCGTCTGTATATCCCTCCCTATTAGTCTTTAAAGATAACTTAAGTACTTTCTTCAGTAGCTGCGAAAACGTCTCCAGACACAAAAGTCTCCCCGTCATTTGCACAAAATCAGATTTCGTTCAGCTCAGCCAGAGCTACAGACTGCAGAATAAGGGGTAATGGTTAACCAACGGTGACGGAGAAAGCAGTCCTGATTTCATGCAGAAGTCTCCATCTTCTAAAAAGCAATGAAACTTACAGGAACTCATAGAGCGATATATTTTTACTGCCCTTTTACTATACGCTTTACTATACGTATATTTATTTCATTTCCCCGTTTCATCGCAGTGTCGGGAATGCTGCAGTGAAAACACAAGCGCCTTCAAAAATAAATTAAATGTAGCTTCCGCCAGGCACAACTACACTAAGAATTATTTTACCACGTCAGAAATATCAAGTAGGCGATAAATACAGCTTAAGTTGCTCGTGAAGACATGTTTACATATGAGTACGCAGGCATTTCGTTATATAAGTTGAGCGTGGTAATGTCATATTGTGTAGCACTTTTGTATGTAGAAAGCTACATATAAATGTCGTCCATCATAAATGTTGCGTTATGCGTTCCTCCAGTAGGAGACACAATTGAGTTTCCTTCTACACATCCTGAGCTTGTATAAACGCACAGGAAAGGAAAGTTTCTCTACCTCGACAATGTTTTATAGGTAATGGTGTCAGAAAGAAATAAAATTTTATACGACAAGCACCAAACAGATGTGAACAAAGCTTTTGTCTTTATGACTCCACACAAGCCACCCGACCTTTTCATAATATCTTTTAATATGCTTCTTCCCTGTAATTTGTCGGATCAACTGGAGACTGAACAAAGTACGTGACGCAACGCATGTTATTATGAAACTTGCTTCTTATTACATTTCCTAGACACAACTTTTTTAAACCTTTTTCTGAAACGAACTGAACTGCATCGTACGCTGTGTACATCATTACGACCTCACAAACGAGAAAAACCGTTTAATACCCCTATAATCCAAATTGCACGTTCAAAAGTTAAACACCTCAGGTCTAAACATTTTAATCGAAAAATGCTCTACTTAGAGATCAGAGATCACAGACACACACATTCACGAAGAAGACCACATTTCTCCGAGGAGCCATACGCTTGAAGACAATTTTTCTCCACATTTACGAGTCACTTTGAGCACATGTCAACAGCAAGAGTCCAATAAAGAAGAAAATGAAACACTTTCTACTTGGTTTCGTGTATCTCTTACCCACTAACTGCCAAAGAAAGCAAAGGCATAAGGCATCCAAACCTGTCACATTACAGCACCACTAGCATTACAAGTTTTATGAGCACTCAAGTATCTACTTAACTCCAGGATTAAAGACTCTCCTGCACTATTTCTCCGAAACACTTTCGCTGTTTCCACCACATCCAAATATTTCATACTCAACAAACTTGAAAACTTAATACAAAGTAATAAAACTATAAAACACACGAACTCTGCTATAAATTGTGAAATAAAAAAGTTCCTATACTAACACCAAGTTAACCTTTGAAGAATAATAAAACTGAAGTTCTTAATTGCATGCGCCAGAATTAGGATGATGAATGGGTGCAACGTTGCTACTTCAGAAATTCAGAACCGTCATCTCCTCTGTGCATCTACGTACTGGTACTATCTGAAATCAAAATTCATGACATAAAATATTATTACAATAATAGCTAACGCAAGTTTACAGATAGATAACCCCGACTATTTGAACCAAAATCCTCGTACAGAAACTTTAATTAAACCCTTTCAGCGCCTTCGTCAGATAATTAAGATGAATCGCACGTTCTCACAATCTTGATTTTCATGCAACAGACCAAATTTTCATACATCCGTCACCTTTTCATATTATCCCTAAGCATAAAAGTTTGACTAATTAAATAATCACCTGAAGTTCCACTGGAGTCCATTTCCTTGACATAATTCTTTCCAGGAATCCAAACGCTTCTCCCACCTGCCACCAGCGTTCAGCGTTGACTGTTAAAAGCAAAATCTGTCGCGAAGACTTTTAACGATTCCGTTCAAACTGAACCTCTTTGCCAGTTAGTAATGATCTGCAAATAACAAAAAAGCTTTTAAATTAAGAAACCTTATGGAAGGCCCCGTTTTTAATTCTCGCTCACAGCAGCGTCCCCCCGAAGTTCGGTCCACCCTGTCGGACGCTCATTTGGACACTGAGAGAAAGTTGAGAAAGTAAGAGAGGAAAGGTGAAAATGAAGATTCAAAGTTGGCGCGTGTGCTTTCCTTCGGTCGGAAGAGTTGTGAATGTGAGACACGAGATGCCACATGGAGTCCACGTGCTTTCCCTCGACCAACTTTCCCAAGCCACGACCCTCCAGTTCTGTCTCCCGTCTTTGTGTGTTGTGTCCAGTCTCCTGCGTCTCCCTCCAGGATTTTTCATAGGCATGGAAAAGTTTCCCCGCAGCACAATTACTGAGAACTGACCTTCAGAAATTAAGTAAAAGTACAAAGTATGGAGTATGGGAGTATGAAGGGAATGAGTGGTCGGTGGAGAGATGAGCACACACACAGTGTGTGTATTTTTGTGTGTGGATTCCGGAGAGGCTGCAGCAAGGAGGAATAATTTATTAAGGCCGTGGTGGTGCTGGTGGTAGTGGTGATGGTGGTGGTGCTTTCATTTCATACTAAGTAGGTAGGGGTTTTTGGGAGAAAAATGGAATGAAATTGTGAGGAGAGAGTGGCTTTTAGTTTTAATTCCCGAGTGTTGGTGGTACATAGAGAGAGCGAGAGATATATGTAAGGACTCCAGCTTACGTATAGAAGTTTCTTCCCCTTGTTGAAAAGAAAAATCGAATCAATCGGCAATGCCAACGAGCAACCCATGCACCAAGCTAATTCATTCCATCTCATCGGAGAAAACAGTCCGGCTGTGTGTAGTGCTGTACGATAATCCAATGCAATGTCTTCGTCATGCATAATACTCTCTCCAAGTATTAATTCCACGTTGGTAGCTAAGAGCTGTCCAATAGTCCCACGACCTACGCGCTTAATACACTCACACATTCATTCCCTCTAAATTCATTTCCCCTGAAATCTCTTCTAAATCAAACAAGCCTTCCTTTTTCTCCATTCGAAGAAATGGAAATTCGTATCGCTGGCATATTTGTTTCTTCATTTAAATTCAAAAAAAAATTGTAATGAGAAGCAAAAGAAGGAAAGGAATAAGGCCAATTTATAATATACAACGATAGTGAAACGAGTAACAAACCCAATCAAATATTCGTTCGTTTACATTGCTTTCCAATGTTGTAGCTATTTCAATGCATACTCAAAAATGAAATGGCTTTGGCGGCTCAAATTGGAAGATTAGATTTCTCAATCTCAAAAATTCTACTTTTGTGACTTGTTCTGATTCCTCTCTACTAGTTGAGAGGAAGAAATTCGTCGGTTGCTCGTGTAATGACATCGGATAGGACGAATTCATCCACATATTTACTTCTCCAATATCCAATCATACAGTTTTGTACTATTCCAAACTTGTAGTTGTTCACCACGGTGTTTTTATTCATTGGATGATCATTCCACTATTCGCAAGACATTCAACCATGAAATATTTAACTTCGAATACACAACGGCACACCTGCAGTAATAAACTATTCCTACTGTTTCACCCGCATCATTCGATGAAACACAATCTCTTTCTGTATTAGTCCTATATAAATCTTTAGGCAAAACTCGAATAATAATATGTTATTTGTTAGAAATTCAAATATACATTCGGCATTCTACATTAGCGTGCTTTTTGTATCTCTTCTCTGTTATGGTTATTTATAAGACCACGCAGTTCGATATACACAATACTATTGACTGTTTGGGTCTCGTGTATTCTACACACTTATTTCCTAGTGGACACTGATCTACATAATTCTGCATGCAACTCACAAACAAATATAGAAAAATACAGGCAGATGACGATGGACACTGGGAAGAAGTTATTTGATGCCTATTACAATTAATGAGGGCCGAATTTGCGTAGTTGGACAAATCTTCCTGAAATTCGAATGGGAATTTACAGGGAAATGAAGAAATCACTGGATTTTTCTAGGAATTTGCTAATCTAATTGTAAGCTACGTGTCTTCTACATGTTCCATGTGCCATTGGGCTCAGAAGGATGGCCAACACAAGCCGTTTGTCTTAATCTCACAAGAAAAGAAAATGATATTTTATGCAACCATACTGTTTGATTGAACCACGGAGGATTTAATGACAATAATGATGTTGTTCACAGTTGCAACTATTTGGCACAAACCTGAGCTTTTGTCCAATCCATTAGGATCGGATTCAAGTAACATATTAATTTTATCAGCAAAACAAACTTAACAAACAGCATTATTATTTAAATTGCTTTCCATACCTTTCAGCAATTAGTAAAACAAATCATTCTTGTTCTCAGTTTCACTGAAAGTCACTGCGCAACCCTTTGACATCAATGAGTGGACAGCAAAGGACACTTATACACGGAGCTTGCAACTTCTCATCCGTCTCTCGTTACATAAACCCACCTGTCATGTGATTCTCTGCAGTCGTTTCACCAATCATATCCTTTCGAGAAATTCATTATTTACTCTTTCTTCTTTGCATCTTAGTGAGGGAGAATAGGCAATATCAAATTATTCTTTGCTTGTAGCAGGATAATTATTTCAAAAGTCCGTTATGCATGAATTACTTATGTGGAGAGAAATGGAAAACAATTTATTCGGGTCTTGCACGAAGACGTGGATGGACATGAGAGGTCTGAGGCATTACGGAATGAATTGAATAGCCCACCACGAAGTTATGTGAAGTATTGCTCGTCGTTTTGTGACACATCCGTATGAAATGCTTATGAAAATCTTGATGAGACGACACTGACATTCGTAATGACTGACCGAAGAAATAAAAACACATGTACGGTGCTTTCTCCATTCACACTCAGGTGCATTTTCAGGTTGTGCAAAAGGAGTTTTGTCTTTTGTCTCAATTTAAATTGGCTCATTGCATGTGTTCGTCAACTGTCCCGGCTGTACGTTGTGTGTTGTGTGAGAGACACAAAAATTAAAATGAGAGTTGATTCGTATCGTCGGTCGTATGAAATGATGATTGTCCCTGGGTTTGTGTTGGAGGGTTTATTGGTTTCGCACTGTGGAAGGAGGTGAAGAGGTGTTAAATTATTCAAAAATTTATTCAAATGAAGTAGTCATTGGTTTGTCGTGGTGGTGAGCAAATACCGAGACTTGTGTCTTTCTCTACGACGGAGATTAAACAAAAGCTTGCCAACAAACCAATCTACGAACCACCTTCATTTTAATGTTTGAGTGAAGAGTTAAAAAAATAAAAATGACATATTCAAACAACCACAAGAAGGGAAAATTAGAGTTTGTGCGACAGCTCCCAACATTTCTCTCTCTCCTTCCTCACGATGATGTAAAATGTTCGAGGTATTTGCTCAAGCAATGAACAGTGTGAGTGTGTGTGTGTCTTCATGTTAAAGGACAAATAAATGGGAGGAGACTTCATGAATAAAATAGTTCTTGTCTTTCACTTCCAGCACCACCACCACCACTACCTTCACTGTCTTTCACCTCAATTTAAAATACATGATCATATATACACTCTTCCCTCAATCCACCTTATCCACCCTTACAACCATTTACAAATAAAATCTTGCCGAATCACACAAAATAAATTAGCTTTTTTAGCACACAACTCTTTCCACGTGGACTTCCCAATACGAACGAAGGTTGGTCAAATGTCACTACACGACAAATGGGATTCCGCGTTGCCATGAAACTCAGTCGGAATGGACATTTCGTATGAAATATCCAACTTAATTTCCCCTTCATCTTTCGCTTTTTTTCTTGAGTCTGAAAATTGTTTTTCTGTTTGTCTGTAATTGAACGTTGAGTCGCTTTTTGCATTGCTTTCGGTCGCAAAGTTGTGGGAAACTTGACGCTAGTCACTTAAGCTGAGTTTTGCATGGACAATTGAAGATTAACAAAAGTCCTGGTTGATTCAAATTTGTGAACGTCAAAATTCACGGAATCTAAATTATCAGAATTGAGTTCTTAAAAGACGCGGACGGACTGGTGGAAAATGGAATAATTTCCTATTGAAATTCTGAATATGTTGGCATTTTGCATGGACGAATGAAATTACGCCCTTTGAGCAGCATTCATTTTAGAGCAGAGAGGAATATTCCGAGCTTTCATTATCCATTCGTCTCCATCTGTCGTGCTCCGTAATTGAAAGCTAAATTGTACCATGTTTGGTCATTCTGAGAAATGTTTTGTCAAATCAGCAGTAAATTGAGTGCAAAATTGAATTTATAGTTCGTTTTATATTTCATAGTAAAAAGTCAAACTCGGTGTGGAGTATCAAAAGGAGTTTATATTTAAATGAGGATGTAAGTAGCGTGTGTGTGGGTTTCTCAGAAAGGTAAAGTATAATAAATATACTAATTGGGGAAGGAACGAAGAATGGGTTCGCGTATAATGATGAAGGATGAAGTAACAATACGGACGGATTAAAGAGCCGTGGCATGCAATTTTGAAAGATGAAGAAAGTGAATTTAAGTGGATTGATGGATTGTTGTTTGTGGGAAAGCTCATTATGCCAATGAGAACGAGGACAATTACACTTGATATCCACATACGCTATTGGTTTCTCAATTGAATCGCAGTCTATTGAGCAATTTAATTACTCTCTCCCTTTCTCCCTGCTCTACTTTCTAATGCTCCTCAGAGAAAATCAGAAGAATACGTGAACAAAATACTTTTCCAAAGTCAAAGAAACTCCCCTGGATTAGAGCCGCCTTTCCTTCTGTAATTTATGTAATATCGCTGCATTTTATGCTTTACATTTCACAATAATCCTCCATTAGGGCGAGACTCACGAACAGAGCACACGATTGCGACAACAAATGATGTGTACATGACTGATCTCATTAAATTACCACCATACAGCGTTCCTCTAAATTCGTACCCTGTTTCGTTGCAGTCTACGACTGTACGTATGTTTATGTGTGCGGGACAACTCGGCGACTCGTGTGGACAAACTTTCACTTCCGTTGCGTTCATCATATTCATAGAAGTTCTGAGAAAAGGTTGAAAATGCACGAAGGCGATTTTATACTAAAAATTAACCGTTGTTGGAGGAGGGTATGGATCAAACAAGGTTTCTTCCGGGAGATAGAAGAACAAGAACCGATCCGCTCCGATCCAACCGATTACTGAAATTCGGGGAATTCCTCTCTCACACATCCATCGAGTCACAAACAAATTACGAGAACGACGACGACCACGGGACCAAAAGACGAAACAGAACCGACTCTACTTAACAAAACTTTCTTCCCTATAAGGTTGCGTATAGCATATACCGTCGAGCTCAATGCCCGTCAGCCTCCCACTCTGTTCTCTCTGTCTCTCTCATCATGTCGCTAATTAGCCTTCACCTGAATTAGGTCACCTTCCCACGATATGACTTACCTTTGAATGCATCTTCTTGCTGCAACTGTTCACAGGGTCAGATGAGTATGACTAATTCATGTGTGTGTGTACATTCTGTGCATCCACCACCGGCAGTCCATCCATCCGAGTAGTCAGGTACCTACAACGGCTTTTCTAGAAAGGAAAGAAAGGTGAAGAATCCCTAGAAAGAAGAGAGAGTTTTTGCCTTTTCCTCTACGTTGTGCCATAGTGTTGCAAATACACGCAATAACTTCGAAGTAGCGTTTAAACGAACTCGCCATTTTGCCAATTTGAAGTGTGTGTTTTAGTATGGCGTGATACCTCAGCCGGTAATAAGTCGTTGATAGAGAGCAGGGAGATGTTTGAGGAGCGCATCAAAGTTTTATTGGTTTTGAGTGAAGCAGTAAAGACGGAAATCTGTGAGGAGAAGAATTGTCGGAGGGTGTAATTGTAAAAGTAACTACTGTTGACAGGTAGGCCGGTTGGCAGCTTCTGTAGTTTGCTACATTTTCTCCGTTGTCGTTGTCGATAGAATTTAAAAGGAGAGAGAGAGAGAGTGTAGTCCTAATGGGAGTCCTTTCCTTCCTCACACACACACAGTGTGTGTGTGTGTGTGTACTTTTTTAAGCTGGGTTTGTGTGTGTGTGTGTGTGAGCGTATTTTTACGAGTCCATTCGACACATAAAAAAATTGAGAATTCCTCGTCAATTCCACATTTTTATGATTTTTTTCTCCCGTTTGGAGGAAAAAGGGGTAGGAAAATTGGGCATAAAAAGGTTCTCTGATGAAATCACCCTTCCTACTACCCACTTTCCTGATTTTTTACTCCGCAAGGTAGAGAAACTTAAAATGATTTTAATCACATCAAATCACCCTCCTTGGAGAAAAATACAAATAATGCTTAAGTGGAGTTTGCTTTGGTTCAGTACTTTACAGATCTTCATCTTAGATAAGGAGAGTCGCAAATATGTATGACCACCACCCAACCGATAACTTGAACCGTTACCTGATTTTTCTTTTTGGAGAATACTTCAAAATCCAATACTCTCCTGTGGTTCCTTGTGGTGGCACTTTTATTATTTCTCCTGTCACAAGTAGAAAGTAGTTTATGACATTGCGACAGACGTGGAACAAAAAAGTATTTTCTCCCTGTTATTGCTCCCATTGTACATTTACTTCATTCATGTGAGCCAGCTATTTCGCCCTATCTGATAGTATCCTGTGTGTAGCCTCAAGCCGTTTTCAAATTACAATTATCTCAGATTTGCCAGAGTTGCGGTCCTTCGCTCCAAAGTGTTTATAGCTTTCTCTGCTCACTAAAACTCCAATCCAAAAGTGGATGTAAAAGAACTCTCACTTTCCTCCACCTCAAACATCTCCATTTGTATGCACAACACACACTCAACAGCCCTTCAAAAGGTCCTTCCTTTGTCCTCAACGGCTCGCAACGGGGAAAACAAGCTTGCGTGGAAATGCGGGTTTAAAACTGCTTCTAAGACGGACATTAATTTTTATCAGAAGAAGACAATCAATCCTCCAAGGAAGAGTGATTTGTACGAGCAAATGAAAGAAATAGAATGAATGAGCAAAATAGGATTTAATTGTTGTCATTAAATGATTATCTCATCGTTCACTGTCATATGGATGAATTGGATTGTATTGTGTTTGGCTGGGGTTTTTTGGCAGAGAGAATGTCTGCTAATAACTCTCGTGTTGGTGTGTGTGTGTGTGGGTGTGTGTGTGTGTGTGTATGAGTGTGTATGTAAGTGTGTGGTTGCGTAGGTTGGTTGGAGTTTAACGAAATAAGCTCACTCACTCGCTCTTTCCTTCTGTCCTTCTTCTTTCAAAGATGAAGAAAAAGAAAGCACAGGGGATGGCTGAGGACAAAAGCATTCATCATTTTTAATTGCTTACCTTTTCTTAGTCAGCATGGGTCGCTCTGTTTTCCAAGAATCCAACTCACTCTATACATGAAATGTTAAATTGTCCTCTATGTTTCTCCAAATCCTTTCCCCTTCTTTGAGCCGTATTTCGGGAGGAATAAATGATTTCCAAATTTCCAATAGGTCATCTCATAAGGTGGAAGTTCTTCCCCGAATAAATATCTCCAATGCGATGTCAGTTGACCAATGAGCGTACAGAGTTTCGTCTTATGCAACCCAATCAACATAATAAGTGACCTACTTCTGCATAAGCTTCGAAATTGTTTCTCGGTGTACATGTGCCAACTTCAATAAACTCAAATTCTCTCTCGCTCTCTTACTCAATACACATCTCATTCATATTTATTCGTACAAATACTTTTATAGCATAAGAACAATAAGAAGATCACACAATTAATGCAAGAAAACTAAGCGAATTTAACTTAACATTACACAACATACGGAGTGTCATCATCATAATGGCATACATTCGTTCAGGAAACAAGATAACTTCGCGATGTGTTTCGCCTTCTTTCTCTTCTGGAGTGTAAATTACACACTCAAAGTTTTGAAAGTTATCATGTTTCTCACAGTTTTTTTTACTAATTCACACATTTCTCTCCCAAATCTGCTCAACATTTATTTCTGCATAAAATGAAACCAGAGTCACAATAAATTCAAGGTGAAATTTAAGATTAAATGGAACTTCTAAAGCTATGCACACAAATAACACTACTAATTTAGTATGCGGAATTCTATACAATCATATAAGTATTTAGAATAAAGTTTCTAGGGATTCTAAAGTACAAATCACAATTATTCCTTGAACAAAGACAGTTTTTCGAATGTATTTAACTGAAAATGTATATTTTTCCATGTGTAATTTCCGTGCTACAATCGACTTTTTGTATAATTCTTGTCCAACTTATAATGATGAAGAAGAAGACCCTTTGTCATTTCTATTTTAAATAAATTTTATGGTTCATTCGTTTATCTTGTCGTGGCTGGAGATTGTTTAGAAATTTTGTTATTTTAAAATTTTTACAATTTTTAAAAAAATGCATGTTATCTCTCGGTGGTGGGCAGGTCGACCGCAAGCCGTGGCACTTAACACCGTTTTGCCGGTACATTTGTAATACAAAAGACTTGGGTCGACCCATCTCAGATACAAAAAAGGCTACTCAGTGAGTTTGAAAATTAATAAAGAAATAACGGTTAGTGTCGCGGGTGGATGTCCAAGTGTGAGTGTCACTATTCCACATGCTAAACTTCATGTAGAGGTAAATCTTAAGTACCCGTCGTCACACACACTAAATACTTTATATAGACTTACTACCCTCATCATCTTCTTCGTACGTCCATCAACTAGATTCTAGAGTCCTAATATTTCTAATTTGGGATTCCACAATGCTACACTCATTCACTTAAGTACCTGCCCCTATGCACACACTATAGAGTCGACCATATAATATAAGTGCTTTCTCCCAGCAGTCGAATAAATTCTTACACAGAAAGCGAAGCTATAGGGTATTCATAGTTTTGATAGCGGTGCTAATTACTCTCTGCATGACTGTACATCCCTACCTAATTGTTGTAAGTAGGACCATACAGATCTTAAGAATTCTAAAATAACTCTTCGATGTCCAACTGCCATAAAATACTCTCCGCGGACATTGGAAGAATCCCAAAATCAAGTCATCATCATCGCTCAGTAGAAGTACTTTAACACTTTATGTTACTTTTAGTATTAAACAGTCTCAGTGTATTTCTGCCTCCGGTGACTCTCATTAAGTAACAGTGGTACTCTTAGAGAATTTGTTTCTAATCGATTTTTTATTTATCGATCTTCCTTCCAGCTACAAAAGCTTGTTATCTCTACGCTCGTTCTTCTTGTACATTAATTAGTCCCCTGCCAGTGTGTTTTCCTTTAAACTGAGAATATGTGTGTGTGTGTGTGTGTGTGTGTGAGTGTGTGTGAGTGTGTGTGATTGTAAGTAGAAAAGTGTGTCCAGTCGTGACATTCCTGACAAGAAATACTTTTAAGGTTTTTTAAATCCCTTTTATAAGGAGTCGAGGGATTCATTTAGTCTCGAGTGAATTGTCTTAGGTTCTCCTTACTGTAGGATCGATACCATTCATGCCCTTACTTTGATAATTAGACGTAAATTAGATTTCAATCTAATTAGGTTTATCTGTTTTAAGTTTATAAGGTGGAAGCCTCGCCTTGCCTCCTTGTCTGTAGTTGTGGTAACTCTATAAATATATATATTTGACTATAGTGTCTATATATCATTTCTATGTATCCCTAGGAAAGTTGTACTCTGTGTGTTTAATGGAACGGATCCAGTGAAGTGCGCCCCTCTCTACTTCCCTGCTTGCTTTCCTTAACCTATGAACCTCGGAGATAAAGTAACTCAGCCTATCTATGAAACCCACACCGTCACTTAAACACACACAGCCACCACCTCACCTGACCTTTGACACGGTGCAGACCTCAGCTGACACCCGCCCAGAAGAACTATTACCTTAAACATTAGGAGCTTCAAATATAACGCGTGTCATATGTGTACCTGTCTGTGTTACATAAAAGTGACCTCTCTCCTTCAGTCACGGCGATGTCGTTGTTCTCGTGAGTGTGCACAACTATACCTTAGCCCTCTTAATCTATCAAATCAACTATCGTTATAAAAGTCAATTAACATTAATTACAAATGCTTTCTTTAATGTTTCTTGCCAGAAATGCTCTTTGGGTGGCTCTCATGACCCACGTTTCTTTTTCGTTTGACTTGTATACTCGAGAACTTGATTCTCCGAGAAATACTTCTTCTCCCGTTCAGAGAGTGTCAATCTTTCCCTTGCACATGACCAAGGAATCTATATATCAATTCATATATAGAGAGAGAGAGTTCTGCTTGAGGTTCCATTGTTGATGCTCCTTGATGCGAAAGTGATACGGGTTTATAATCGGTTGTAGTTCTTCTCCACACGAATGCAACCTTTAATCTGCCATTTAATTAGTCAGTGTAAATAGTTTTAAGGTTGATTTGGTGGTAGGATGTGGTAAACAAGGAAGTGACTATCTTCTCCATAACATCACAATGCTCTGCAGTTGCGTAAAGTGCATATATAAATGCATATAACAACTAAGGCCCAACAATTACAGTCATGTAGCTCCTAATTTAGTAAGTACCTTAGGTTCGTTATATATATTTCACATAGCACATAAGTGACCACCACCCAGAAAGGAATCACTGACAACAACGGGTTTACAAGTGGCAGTTTCTCCTATCAGTTTAGTCTTGGTTACGATTCGTGTACGTAAAAAAATGGATAAAAATGATATAAGATTCTCCTAGAATTACCAAGCGAGCATCATCAATACCAAGCACCAATACATTTACAAGTGAAGTAACCTATTTCCTCTAGAGAACTCCGTGTTCTTATAGTACAAACTTTCTCCGTTCAAAAATAGGAACTATTTGAAATGTCAGTTTATCCAGTCGGTCGGATAAAACGCATGTCCACGCTCCAGGTTCCCTAGGATGTTCCTTGCGAGGAGAGTCCCAGCAGTTAAGCTGCCTCAGTGAACGTCATTTTAGTTAATTAGCACGCCAACAATTAACTCGTCCATCCACCGACACTCAACTGCTAAGACTCTTCTGCATCGTCACCTTCTTAGGGTTTCCTTCTCATACAGACTAGTAGCTATGTTCACCGTGTTTTGTAGTTCCGAAGGCTCCACCCTACATAGACTAGTTTGTCGATTGACTTACAAGGCAGAGAGATGATGAATGATTGATTGATTGTGTTTACTTCCATCTTAAGTATGGACCAATTTTAACTCTATATTCAACATCCACACAAATTCCTCAATTCAACACTCACATATTCCTCTGTATCAAACTAATTATACACTCTCCTTACTTTAAGACTTTAAGGGTACATTTTATTCCATATTAACTATTCTACATATTTATAAACAACCAAACTACGCTTTAATTTAACACCACTACCAATACAACAACAACAACAACAACAACGTATCTCTTCCCTCACAGAGTCAATACATTAATTCTTACGCAACCACCTACACTACCTACACACACTGGGGTGTAATTATTCATTTTTCATGTTGCATAACGCTCATATCAGTGTATGAGGTTGAGGTTGCTTAACTCTACACGCAAAGACAGAAATTATGCTAAGCTTCCAGAAATTTCATTCCATTTCCGTGTAGTGTAGTTCAATAAGACTTGTTTGCACACTTTCTCCTGTGTGTAATTACTTTAGAATAATCATAATTGTCGATTTCTGTATAGTCAACAAAGCACCCTGTTTGTTACATCGGAGGAAATGGAATGAACTTTTGAGGAAGAAAACACTCGACATTCCAACTCACATCTCACACAAACGATTAACGAGTAACTACATGAACCCAATTACATTTGCAATAATGCACAAAACTCTGAGTGCTTGTGTGTGTGTAAAACTTGTAAGTAAACGGATCTCACCCTTCACTTAATTACTCTCTTAATTGAAAGGACAACATCCTTACTGCATGTATATGTATGTATATAATTATACATATAATATTATTTCTATGCTCTGTTGGTTTTTCTCCGATTGCGAAAGACCAAGAATCCACTTAAATTGTTGTGCAAAATTTCCACCCCTTCCCTTTTGGTAGGAAATGAGATTTCGAAAGAGTAATTAAACATTTCATTGTGGACGCATTAACTGAATCAATTTTAGTGGAACATGTGGAATTTTTCCAAACCCCGTGTGCCGTGTGAGTAGAAAACACAGAGAGGTAGGCTGGTTTGTAATTTAGGTTAGTTTGTTCTGCGAGCCTTTTCAGAAAAATAATTGACAGGAGGAGTGACGTATGTGTAGACGTTCTACACTTTAGGAATGTCAGAATTATTAGATTTATTATAGAAGGGAGAAGAAATCTGGTGATTATGAAGTTAAATAAACGACGGCGGTTTGTAAGCTGTTTGGCAAGGTAAACTGCGGTTGAAGGATGGGAGTCCTCATTTAACATTTTTGGGTGGCTCATCAGGGAACAAATATTTGGATTCCATTTAACGCTGACAAAGGGAATTAAACTGGTCTGCATTTCTGAAGTTGGATCCACGTAATCATTAAGTCGCCTCGGAAAGTTTATTTGAACGTAATGATATTTAATTTTGGGAGCCTCAGATTGGAAGTTTGGAAGGCCAGATGGTTATGCATATGGATGGAAAGATTCTCGCGCAATAAAAGTTCTCTTTACATTTTGTATAATTTAACGAGTCTGCTATTAATCCACCTGGCCTTTCAAACTCATCTGATGGCTCCTCCTGATAATTATATAGAGGCACCACACATAATTCTACATTATTCTACAACACCAACAGCTTAATCATACGCTGCACTGCCTCACCAGTTGAATCGCTCCCAACTTCTCCATAATTAACTCATCAATTTCCACTGAATGAATTTTATAAATACTAATTACCAATTGTACTTAACCCAATCATTTGCGGCAGGCAAATAAACTGAAATACACAAGTGTTGCGTTAATTCAAGCCATAAATCCATACATAATCGTGTCGTCGTTCAATTCAATCTCAGAGACCTTTGGACTTTGTACCACATTCTCTAAAACCTTCTATTGTTTTACACAAAAGTATGAAAGTTGTCTGAAATACGGAAATGAATTTCTACCCTCCAACCCTCTCTTCACTCTCCGCACTAATTAACGACACACTTTATGGGTCTCCAACAGCAATCGTAAAATCCCACACACACACTTGCAGCAATTAATTTGAACATTGAGGAAAGTCCGAAGTGGAGAAGTGTGTGCAGAGGTTCGATTATGCAGCAGCAATCCATAGAGAGATGATCAATAGTGAAATAATAGTTTCCAGCCCATTGAGACTGAAAAGAAAGAGAAATTGATTTCCCTTCTGATTGATAAATGGCTTTTAAGGAAAGGAGGAGTTTTTGGCTGGAGACATTGTAAAATGAAAAATTATTTTGTCACACCAGCCGAGAGTCCGTAGACGGCTTGTAGTTTGTATGTGTGTGTGTGTGTGT
Organism: Isotomurus pseudopalustris; assembly: GCA_034698685.1. NCBI lineage: Eukaryota > Metazoa > Arthropoda > Collembola > Entomobryomorpha > Isotomidae > Isotomurus > Isotomurus pseudopalustris. The sequence goes on from JAQGBV010000649.1 coordinate 16,348, forward strand.
AGGCCTGTGAAGGTCGGGGAAAGTTGAAGGACATAACAGAGAGAGAGAGAGGGGAACTCGCTGGTAAAAATAGTGAGAGATGATGGATCGTTTCCTTGAGGTATCGATATTTCTCCTCCGTCCATTTCCATAAAATTCAAAGTTTTGGGGGAGAAATTATGGTTGGGACTTTCTCCGTGGACGTTTTAAGTAGAAGGAAGTATATACATTGATTTTTAAACTGTTCCTGAAGCCGTAAAAGTCAGTGAAGCATATATCCCTTCATCCACGAGTAATCTTTTTAATGTTGAACATATTCGTGTGATGAGACGTCCCTCATTGTCTCGAAATGTCTTGGACTGACCGACTTTAGTTTATGTGTAGGAGAGAGAGGAGACGAGAGAGACACGAGTTTCGCTCTGGAGAAGGTGGAGGAGGAACTCAAACTGTCATCAAGTCTCTTTTTTATTTCGAAAGTTTGTCTTCCCTCTCCTATAGAGTTCCAAAAAATTTGTTTAGTGGAACAAAGTTGAATTGATGGGAGTAAAAAGTTAAAGTTTTTCTATTTTTTACCACTCAAAAATCTAATATGTTCAAACAAAGTTGTGAATTGCCTTCCAGTCTCATTTCTAAATGGTTCCTCCGAAGATTTTTTCTCGCGAATAAAAGGAGAAATGCCTTCATATGTTGTTGTTCGTACGAAGGCAGACTCGGAGTTCCCATTCTTCTTACCTAATAACCCGACTACTACTGCTTTCCCCAACAACGCACAACATGCCCTTTCTCTCTTTCTTCCGAGACAAATTATAAATTGCAATTTTACTACACAACTTCTCTTTTTATTCAACTCATAACTCTCCTTCCTCCAACACAATGCCATTCTCCTTTTGTTCCCTCAATTTAATACTTTAAAACTTTACGGCTCTTAACATGGACTATTTCCTCTTAAAATAATCTTATTACTCTCTCCATGTAAATCTACTCGAGGATGATTGCATTATTAGCAACGACGTACCAAGTAGGCCGAGAACCAGCGAGAAGATTTCGTTCCTAGAGAGAGTCAGAGTAAGTTTACAAGTCATAAAACAATAAAATGGCAGAGAGAGAGAGAGAAATACAAATTAAATTCAAAGCTTTGGTTTCCCAGCTTACGAGCTTAGCTGAGTCGGAGCTCTTTGCGCAAAGCGTTAAGGCAGATGGAAATCAAACAATCGAATGAATGAAGGTGGTTTGGAGGAGACGCGCAGTTATAAATTAATGGCCTCGTAGATTTGAACGGAAAGAAATGCAAACAGAATTAAATGAAGGAGACCTCACCACCGATACATTTCAAACTTATTACTCCTCCAAATTACACACACACGAGCTCCATACGCCCGTAGTACGTCTCCAGGAGGAAATTACAAGTGAAACATTCTCTCTCTAGATATAAAACCCTTCTCTATAATGGCTTCTCCCTTGATATCGCTCCCCACTTCCATTCCGTTCATAACAACAACTCTAAAACTACTTCATTTCACGTCTTTCGAAAGGGCAGCTCAGGCTTAGAGAGGAGCAGGTGAGAGGAGGTCTGCTTTTTACATCAAAGATAATTATGGATTTTGCTTTGAATCGATACTTCTCTCCCATCCACCTCTACTTCTCCTGCTACACTCTTCACACTATCAATTTATAATTCCTCAAATAATGTTGCAACGGTTGAAATGAAAAAAGAAACTAGTCTACCTCTCCTCAAGACGTAATTACACTTGTAATTTCAGGAGTGTACGTAGAGGTCGAGGGTGAAAGAAAGAAGTGTGAGAGGGCAAACAATAGCTAGAATGGCTAGAAAGGTTTTAGGTTTTAGACGAAGATTGTCGTGAATGCAGCAGTGTGTACGTGTAAGCTTTAAAGTAAACACTTAAAAGGAGAAAGTCTTATCCATCCATAAGGAATGAAGAGGTGTGTGGAGTAAGTATGGATTCATTTGTTCTTTGACTTGTGTAAACACTTTTTTATATGCAAAATGCAAATGAACTAACATACGGACGCCTCTCTACATTATTATTACGTGTACATCGTACACATCCTACATCGCTCGCATGCAAACCCAAACACACACACACACACACACACAGCCACACGCGAGACCTGTAAAAGCTTCGTCTGTCTCTTTCTCTCGAACTTTTTTTAATCCGAATTCATTAAAGTGGTGGTGGTTGGTGCTGTTGATGTAGTAAGCACAGACAGAAGAAGGACTGAGATGGAGGGTTCGAGCGTGTGAAGGCTTCGAGGAAAGTGTCCAAGAAGAAGAAGAAGTGGATGGATGCATACGTAGTTGGTTGTGTGTGTGTGTGTGTTATTGTATAAGAGAGAAAAGACGTTTGTTTCCTCAAGTTTGAATTGGATTTGAGAGTCGTTGTTAGAAATTGGTCAGTTATAATGAGCATATGAAGAAAAGCTGGGAGGCGGAGATTGTTCATCAGAAGGGAATTGAGGGAAAAAGTGACTCGACCAAAGGAAAAATCGATAAGGAAGATATTTTGATATGGACTCTCTCTCTCTCTCGCTGTTTCTCATCTCTTTGAGTTTTCTTCTTTGGCCAGCACTTAACTTTCTTGTGAAAGGGTATTTTTAACACTTGTCCTCATTAAAAGACTCGTAAGAAGGTGGAGAGAAAGGACAGAGTGGGGAGATATATAAATGCAAATGGAGAGATTGGGCTGTGGAAGGAATTAAGGGTGTAGGATAGAGATCCATGGAGAGGATGTGTGTGTGTGTGTGTGTGTATGTGTGTGTGTGTTGTAGGCTTGTAGGTAATGGTGGAGTGGGAAGTAGTAAGAAGAGTGTTTGGTTATGAAGGAGTTTAGGAGAATATTGATAAAAGCTTTAGAGAAACCCAAGAGGGAAATCCCTTTCGGAGAAGGATGTCGGATGGGGAAAGTAAAGAAGGAAAAACTGATCGATTTGTTGGACGGGCATCTTTCACATATTACATGTGTATTATTATTATTATATCAATATCCTCTATACGCGAGCCCAGTAAACTTTATGAAATTATAACTTTTCTATTCCTTCTCTCCCTTCTCACAGAGTCGGAACAAGCTTTCTTGACTCCAAAGAAAGACCCCCACTGCCCTCTCCTCTCCAATTCTTGTCACAAATTCCCCTTCTCATTACCAACTTCCATCTCACTAGCTTTCTCTCTTTCTCTGTCTAATTAAAGTCTGAATCTCCTGTACCCGCCACACGACGCTCTATAAAATGCACTCAAATTCACACAGACACATTAACTTAAGTGTGGATTTAAAAATCGGAGCTTTATAATTGGCGATGGGTTCTTTAGGAGCAATGTAAAATACTTTGCGATTGACACAGAGACACACACACCTGATGCAGCAGTCGTATTAGTTGTCTCAGTTTCAATTCACCTTGGCAGCCATCTGAACCCTCACGTGTTTTGGGTGTGTGGGAAGATAGAGAAAGTAATTCTTTGGAAGAGAGAGGAGAGCAACTTTTGGTTGAAACGGAGGAAATTCCCTCCTCTCCCAAACCTCATTCATTTCATTAAGTCCAAGCGAAATGATTTTTTGAACCCTTTTCTCTCTCTCTCTCTCTCTCCGATGTCCATCTTCCTTAATGAAATCAAGTGAACATATTTCCCCTGTGCGAAGAAGAGCTGAGAGAAGTGTAGGCAGAGGAAGAGTGCAGAAGATTATAAGCTGTGTGTAGATTTCGAGAGACAGAAAAAGGGTTGATGAGGAATGGATTCTTAATAAATTCTGGTGAAACGACGTCGGATTGGATTGGAGGGAAGGAAGGAGAGGATATAGATATGTTCTTGTGAACGATTATTACTATCATCTTTCCACGAGCTCCAGACTCTCGGCTGGACACAAAACAACGGTTTGATTATTTCTCCCAAACTCGATCTCTCCTTCTCAGTTGCAATGGCACTGGTGGTGTGGCTGTGCATCCTTGCCTTCACCAAAATGTATTCTTGCTCATTAAATCCAGTGAAATTGCGTGAATCGATCCCTTTCAGTCTTTTCATGTAAATTCGCCAGCTCTCGTTTCACTTCTCTCTCCTCCCGTCTGCCCTAAACCTCATAACTGATGATGAGAATGATGTTGATAACTATGAACAAAACTGATATAAGAAGGGTGGGTGGTGTGCTGGGGAGAAACTCGAAGAACTTCGAGTTTCTAGGGCGAGAAGTAGTAGAGTAGCCCAAGACACAAGAAGAATGAAGGACAAAGTATGTGGGTAGCCTAGAGATGAATTGAAATTTGAGATGACTGCCTTTCTTTCCCATATATACGCAGATATATATACACACACACATGTACGTGTATAATATAATAATGAGTCATCGTCATCGTGATCTAAACAAGGTGAGATGAACAAAGTCGTCACACGCAGGAGAAGGCCACATTCACGCGTGGATGACCACTCTCATCATACAATCATACCACACAAACACACACACTTGGATGTGGACACATAATCTTTCAAAGGTAATTATGAGGAGAAGGTGCTGAATGAATAGTGATGTGTGTGTGTGTGTTTGTGACTGTGCGTACACCTTCGTCATCATCGGTAGTATGAGTAGATGTGCCACTGTGAGTAAGTGTAAATGGATAAATGATGTAGACCCGTATAAATGGATAATATTAGTCGTCTTTGTTTCGAAAGAAGAATGGAAATTGACATTGACAACGAGTGACGGGAGGAGTGAAAGTTTGTCTTTTTCCGAGAAACTTTCTTCTTCTATTATTGGCAGTCTCTTTCCTTCCAAAGCTACCTACGCTACTCAATATCGTCTCAAATCACAAGAACAACTGGACTTCACAGGACGAACATTTTTTCTTTCCAAGTTTTTTTTCATCCTTCACAATACAACAGAACAAGAAAAAGAAAAAGAAGAAGCGGATGACTTAAGGCCAAAAATGGTTGTGTGTGTTCATCTGATGGACATGACAGTTTGTGTGTGTGAGTATTGTCTTCTCACAGTTTTTGACTCGTTTACAGACACACACACATACACACACACGTATAACATGCACTCGCTTTCACCAAGAAATATATAAAGTGTGTTTTTTATATCTGAATGCATGTGTATAATATTACACAGAAGTATACATTATAAATGTGTGTGTGTGTTTGTGTATTGTTGATCTTTTAGGGATGTCAAAAAACCTTGCTTCCTTTTCCTGTCGTGAAAAATTCTGTTTGGAGGAGAGTATAAAATGTAAAGGGAGGAGAAGACAATTGACACGCACTTTTGTCCAGTGGATTTCCATAAGATGAACGTGGAATCACATGAATCTTGTTAAGGTCTCGTTTAGAATGAAGTAAAAGGAATGAGGTAAAAGTGAGGGTGACATTGACACGGATTCCCGATTCAGAAGAGATGAATGGGAGAGAGAAAGCCCCTCGTCTTAGTTAATGGGAATTGGGAGCTACGGATTGTGTGGTGGTGATTCACCTGGCTGGGTCACAATGAGAGCAGCGCACCTTAACAATAGGTTAGTAGACGACTCTGTCTGTCTGTCTGAGTGTGTGTGTGTGTGTGTGCCATTAATTGGAGATGTGTCAAGTGCACCGAAGGAAGGAGGAAGGAAGGATGTGTGGTGGAGTTTCATTAAATTAAAAGATAAGTTGTAGATGCATGCGTGGAGGAGATTTATGAAAGAATTATTAATAAAATATTGGAAGGGATGGTGGAGAGAGAGAGAGAGAGAGATTGGTATCTCCCCTTGGAAGTGTCCAGCAGTGAGAAAGTTGTACGTTGTCCGTACTGACTGCTGTGCAGATGACATTAGTCATATCTGCATGAGGACTTGTGGACTGTAGCCGCAGAATTCTGGAAAAATGTCTGGAAATTACAAAGTTTTGGATGCGCGAGAAGGACGGACGACGGGGGAACAAACTTTCCCTCGACCCTAAAATCTCTCTCTCTCCTCTTTCATGACTTTGCTCTTCTAATCAGCAATCAAAACAACTGCGAGAGAGTGACTCTCACAGCGATGGCATTTTATTTATCGTGTCCAATCGAACAACTTCTTCTCTCTCTCTCTCTCTTCCCAATCTAAACGACTTTCTCCTATAAAAGCATCCAATTATTTTATTGTTCCACCACTGCCAAAATGTCGCCACCATCTATGAAAACTGTCCACGTCCATTTTAAACGAAATTAATATGCAATGGAAGTCTCTCTCTGGTTGAGACGTTGGAGAACACACAGCCCTCCTACATACATAGATACATAATATACTCTTTCAATCTCTCCATCGATTCCAAGAAAGTAGCACACAGCCGTAATAACGATAATCCTCATGATGATGCGAGAGAAGATATACAAGTCGTTCATTTTAATATTATGACTCCCATTCTATGAACTAGAAAGCTGGTACTAGTGTGCTTCATAGTTTGTATGAAAATTTCTACCCACTCCGTACCAACAACGAACAACATACACACACACACACACACCCAAAGTACAAAGTACAAAGTTAAGTGTGTCTCTCTCTCCACAGCTTTAAAGTCGAGGCGAAATATGCTTTCCATTATTATGTTCATAGCTCCACTCCCAACTTCCTAATTGTCTTTTTACGACAAGTCCGCCGTTCTCATTCCTCACTCTCCTCAATTCCTCATGTACTCAACTCCGACTATTATTATTATTATTACTCGATAGTCTTCATATTTCACACACAGCTCAATTAATAAATCCCCTTAGACTTTATCCGCTATACATTCACCCAATATCCAAATAGCACAAGTCCCTCTCCTCATCCTTAATAACTGCCTAGATTTTCTAGATTTGGATTTCTACCTCCAGAGACTATTTCCTCTAGACAACTAGCTATTATTACCAGTCACGGTTGTTGTTGCCTCTAGCTTCATCTTACTAGCTGACTCTGAGAGAGAGATAGAGAAAGAGAGAGAGAGAGCGTGGCCAGGATGATTTTAATAAACAGGTTGAGGTTTAAAGTGTATGTGGAGATTAAATCTGGACAAACGATTGTTTATGAGAGACCATAGATTATCGTGTGTGTAGTAGTGAGGTACTTATCAACAATGGAATTCACTCGGGAGAATAATTTGAGGGTGGAATGAGTTATTGTAGGAGGAAGAAACTCTCTTCTTTCCAATTATACAAGTGTCATATTTCCTCCTCCAGTATAGCCAACTTTATAACTTTACACTTTCTGCCCGGAGAGTCTCTTCTTCGTGGATGGGAGAAAATGTCAGAGTCGAAGTGGTGGTTGGTGATAGTGGTGATGGTGGTGGTGGTGGTCGTGGTGGTGGTCGTCGTCGTCGTCGTGTTCGTCGTCCAGCCAGGGGAAAAATCAAGGGAGACTTTTGTAGACACACACTAAGACTACTGGAGAGAACTATACGAGTTACATACACACTCTCCTGCTGGATATTGATCGTCACTCCATAGAAATATTGCTTCCCTGCATCATAATAATAAGGAGAAGGACGCGTCCACCTAAGTGCACCTTTTATTTCTACCGTACTCTCTCTCTCTCTCTCTCTTTTCGAGTAATTGGCAAGGAGAGAGACGAGTAAAAATAATGTCAGTTGCATTTCCCT
>JAQGBV010000650.1:0-23877 GCA_034698685.1 Isotomurus pseudopalustris
CCACACAAACTTCTATAAGCAACGAGCCTCTCAAGGAACCAAAGACAACCATCAAATGAATGGAACCAGGGTCACCAACATCTACCAAAGATGCTTCAGCTGGTTTCGATTTGCACTCTCAATCTAATTCTTTAGAGACTTCCATCTTCTATTTTGGCACCGGATGCTTTTTGCCAGATCTGTCTGTATCCCTATAATGTGTATGACCATTCATTCGCCTTCCCTGCGCCTGGCTTCCCTATCACTGACCAACAGAAGACAGAAAGAATGAAGCTTGGAACTTGCAAAAGAAACACACACACACAACAGTCAACAGATACAACTATCTCTAACAAAATCTCAATAGACAACTCGCTGTAGGTACGTCCACAGCTAGAAGAGATGCGCGCTTTGTTCCTGCCTGGAAAGTTACTCAAGCCACGGATCTTTGCACTTATGTAACCACAAACACTGGTTACTCAGCATGCAGCAGTGAAACCAGGGGGAGTAAAAATTAGCCTGTTAAATAATTACAACTATTGCACTTTTGATATTTAAACCAAAGTCTCCGTTTACAGTCTCCGTAATTTCCTACGAAGAAGATGAGTAAAAGCAGCTCTCACTCGTCACTCAGTGTGGAAGTGGATGTACCAGATTCCTTCATAAAATGACCCTACACTGCCACAAGACTTTCCTCCACACATACTCATTGATGCTAACTATTCTCCACACTCTCAACAGGGTTGAATATTGCATTCTGGTATCATCGCTCTCCCGTACTACTGCCTACAGAACTAAGCGAACTTCTCTCTCCCTTAACTGCAGAAGAAGAAGCTCCACGTACATTTTGTGCGAGGACTGCTTTCTTCCCGAAGAGAAAGATTGAGAACCCGAGTGCGTTGTGAGACGAGACTTTTAGTTGCCTCGCAGCTTTCACTCTGTCAACTTATCCTCTTCTCGCATCCCTAAACTCAACGGAACTACTTGTGCATTCGTATGCAAGAAGGTTTCTCTCAATTATTCACTGCCGCTGAATTATCATCAATTAAGCATCTTAATTGTCACCATACACCTAACAGTTCTTGAATTTAGGATCCTGTTATCATATTCTTCACACAAGTTGAGATCCTTCGTCAGTCTCAAGTGACAATTTATCCAAAAGTTAAACAACTTTTGATAAAAACTTGGCTGCGAGTGCATCGAGAATTTAGATTTTAATAAATCTAAGAAGCTGCCTATTTGTGGAATACATCTGGTGGAGAAAGTTCCTTCAAGTAGAAGTGAAGCATTGGTAGTGGTGGTGGACTTGTCTAATAACAACATATATAAGTTTGTGAGACTTGAGAAATTTTTCTTCGCTTGAGAAAGGATTCCTCTTTCCTTTAGTCGTTTCGCATCTGGGTGAATTGTTGGCTCTTTCCGAATAACATTCTCCCGCAGTATTTCTCATATTGATGGTGGTGGAGCAGTAGGAGCAGCACAGAAGTGTGTGGATTGGATTAGATTTAGATGAGTTGGATGGAATTCCATTGAAATCACACGTACACGTCCTTCGTATTGTGTGGAAGAACTTCATAGAGACTTACAGACTTTCTGTTCATACACATACCATACCAACCCTGCCAAAACGGACTTCTCTTACTTCAAATTAATGAAAGGAAGTGAATTCCACTGAATTTTATTATCACCATTGGGATTACAATTACTCTGAGAAGAAGGCGAGTGAGTCAGTGTGTCCCAGAAGCAGCTTCACATACACACGCAGCGTAAGGAATACCATCGTTCGTATTATTCCTTCACCGTGTATAAAGTAAGTAAGCGATAGTTTCATCATCATCCGATTTCAGTCTCCTAAACCTTCCCACCAACTTCACCAAAGTCTTCTAGAAGAGATGCAGTTCATTTCATCTCATTTATTGCATTTTCTTCCTCTTCATTGAATGAAAGCCCCTTCCATTCCTCTCACCACCCAAATTCCACTCACAAAAAATCTTTTAGCTTTCTACTATTAACAGAAAAACTATTCCACTTCAGATCAAGCTCCACAACTATATACTTTCACCACCCACCCCTAACTGAATTATCTGACTTAACACAAATAATAATCATCTAATATTATCCCTCCTACTCGTTAGAGACCATCCCCCAGCTTCTAGCTTTTTTCAATGTATCACAACATCGAAGAGACGCCTTTCTATGTTATTTTCTGTTGTTTCGAAGTGACAAGTTTTGTGCAAAAAGCATCAGGCAGTTGTTTATAGCTTCTTCCTTATTTCTAACTACAAACAAAGTAGGTTGTATCGACTTAGGTCAGCCGAAAGTCTCTCCGGGTCTCAGAATTGCAAATCCACAGAGAGAAAGTTTAGTTTGTCGAGGTGGATCAAATCGCTCAAACAGACATCCTCGGTCGGTCTATCTTATTTCGAAAGGAACAAAGTAAACTGATGAAGTCTCTCTCTTCAGTCTGATGAACTTCATCATGGGTCTTTCATAATCCTGTGATAAATCCATAACCACACTCACTACTGGCTCAGCATAATTCCTACTCACTTGACGTTAAACTGTAGTCATCCTCTGCTACTACTCCCATTCCCCAACATTTCCTCGCTACAAGGGATTTCTTTCCAGTAATATTATTATTATGATTACTACTTTTGTTCACGGGTTTGTGTTTCCCTAAGAAAATTAAGGATTTCATTGTGTTGCCCACAAAAGAAAGTGGAAAAAGGGCGAGACACAAGGAGAAAGGAAATGCAATCGCAGATGGAGAAACATTCCATTCAGCTTTCGGAATTACTAAGCTTCTCGGAGAATTCGCAAACATTAATGACAATTAATTTTAGTTTTGGCAAGGCACAACACTATCGCTTGTTTCATCAAAGCGCAGATGCAATGACTTCTATTACTCACTAGTGCAAAACTGCTTAGAAGTATCTTGTGTGTAACATTTTCTAAAATCTGGAAAAACAAATCTCATTTTTCCTAAAATGTGATCCGTAAAAGATTTTTTTCTCAGAGTTTGTACCAATTATTATTGGAGGCTTTTATTCAAGACCTAACATCTCAAGTTGCAATTTCTTGAGGTATATTTTTACTTTTTGAATTATCCCCAGGCTAAAATATCAATGTCTTTATACATTCGAACGGAAAAAACACATTTTTAACAGAACACAAAGCATCCAATTATTTTCCGGTGTCACGTTTCATTTCCTGCGATTCCATCATCCTTCTTAAGTTTGAAGATACAATTATCCACCCAGTGGAGCAACCTCGCCGCATATCATAAGACTCATACTTCATAGCATTCTATAACGTGAAATTGTGCAGACAACATGAAAAAGAAAAAGACAATTTGATAAGAGAAGTGAGAAATAAGAGCTCTTTCACACACAACTAACCTTAAGCAGTTACTGCGGGGAGATATTATTCCCACTTTCATTGTTTGCAAAGTTTTTCTTTCTTTTACTTTTACACTCCTCCTTTCCCAAGAACCTCCGAGCAAAGAAACTTTACACTACACGACAGTAAATTCTAATTGCAGATGAAGTTATAGAGAACCCAAAAAGGGTGAGATTATAAAAGGAGTTCTTTCGTTTTATGCAAATCCCTTTAAATTAGCATTTGACCATGAAAACTCTGTTATGCATTTACACCCAGAAGATATATACATCATAATGGTGGCTGTAGTCTGTAGGTGAATCAAAAATACTATCAGACTTTCTCCACGAGAAACACATCCAGTAATTTTCATTACATTATCCATACTCCACTTGTTCTATTTCCTGTCAAAGTGTCTCCTCTCTCTCTCTCTCGGCCCATTCGCCATAATCTAACATAGCACAACACTTTTGCACAATGGAACCAGCTTTCCCTTAAATCCGCCCATAATTGTGCTTGCCAGTTACCATTGTACCACATACACTTACGTGTACACTTCACTCTGAGCGTTTCTTTTTCCTTCCAAAATCCTTCACCAAACTTTAGCTTTACTTTAGCTTTAACTGCATCGCATCGGAAAGTGTAGGCCGAGTAATGTAAAAAGTTTCCATTATCGCAGTACGTGTCAGTTTCTGTAGAACTGTAAAATGCAAAAGATCCACCTCAATGACACCATCAACCGTTAGAAGTTACCTATGGGGTAATAATGACAGACAATGGGTTGCTCGCATCCCTTTACCATTATCATCCATTGCCTTGTTTACTTTCCATTCGAACCGTGAAAGTGCAAATGTTACAAGAAATTGTATTATTCGTAATTTCACCTTCCACTGCACCTTTCCCCTTCGTTTCTTGGAATTTCTGGCATCAACCGTGTCGCATTTTACTTCAAAGAGATCAGCCCCACCTACGCTACTCCTTATAATTCAGTCTCTCCACTGAGACGTCTCCCGTAAAAGTGTGATTTCCTGAAGGAATATTTGCCAAGTAGAAAGACTTTCTCCAACATTATTCCTTTCCTCAATCTTTCCTTCATGGAAAACAGAGAGGTGATGTAATAGGCGTTATTATCCCAGTCTACTTTATGCAACAACTTCACTTGAGAGAAAAGGCTTTTCACTTTTATGAGACAACAGGATTACCTGGGAATAACCAATTGTATTTCTTGAAACATAAGACGAGTCCTTTATGTAGAGGTTACATAAGTCACCGCACAAAGCTCCTTTTCTGTGTAATGGCATCTTCTACTTTACTAATAAGATAAAATTAATCTCCTTACAGTTGACAGTGGATTAGAATTATAGATATCGAAAATTTAGTGCTTCCATTATTCATAAATAACTGAATTTGTGTAGGCGGTGGATTTATCCAAACACCTCAATCTCCGTGGAAGAAACGTGATTGGAGGATCGAAAGCATTGGTGGCTACCTAAAGAGACCCTTGTGGACTTAGTGTCATCAACAAGATTAGTTCTTTGATATTGGACTATCGACCATCCATTTGGGTACCATTACCACCTGCTCTCAAAAAAATTCCCATTTGGCTCCGAGTCAAAAGTGAGGAAAGGAAGAACAAGTAATCGTAAGTGAAAGTTGAAATCTCTTGTTGTATATAATTCCATGTTGGTGGTCCTGGGAGTAGAATGTAGAATGTGCCGACTTTGCACTCTCCGTCGATCTGACGCTGTTGCTAATTTTACTAATTTAACTTTCCACAAAACGTCTATATTGGTTCAATAACTTAAGTGCAAACTCAGGGAAGGCATTTCAATACACTTATATCAGAGGAAACGGGAGTCTGTTAGAGAGATAGAGAGCAATAGGAATCTTCTTGTGGCTGGTGCCAAATAGGAAACCATTAAACTTGTCTCTCTCTAGAGAGATTCACCCACAAGCACCATCACAGCAAAGCTGCGAGCAATACACGTACACACACATATAAATGTATGTACAGTAGGGAGAGGAGTCCTTATCCGTCGTAGTGAAAGTCACAAACACGTAAAACAATCTGTAACCCGTTGGACAGGCTCCTTTTATGCATTGGTATTCCGAATGAATTCTCTGATTCCTCATCGTGCATTTTGTGTCTGTCCACTTCTCCCTCCCTACCACCATACCATCACCAAACGGAATGTTTACTTTTCTCCGAGTTTGAAGTCTTGGGAAGCAAACCACTCAACTTCAAGAAAAGGGCAAACATCGCTCTGTCTTCACTTTCTTAAAAGCACCGTCCTCCTCGTCTCTTTACATACACACCCGTTTAATGCTTTCTCTACTTACAACGTACGTTACAACTGCACACATGCGTTCAGCTACATAGGCTTTCCTTATTTATTTAATATTCTGATACGCGTATAACTCATACTGAGAGTGCTCTTAAAGCTAGTTACGCTCTCTAATTTATTTCTCATCCAATTTTTGCCAAAATCGGTGAACCGTGGGATGGGGAAAGCAGCACAGAATGGTGTGTCGGTGAATTGAATGAATAAATAAAAACAAGGAAGTCAAAGCTCATCTACTAAAAGGACACACTAAATAAGATCAAACTTTCATGGCCTGCAAGGCTTCAAGAAAAGGTTTCTTTAAACCACGAGGACATTTTAAGCTGATATCTATTCAGAACAACGTTTGCTGTACAGTGTGCAGCAAAGCGTGTGTCGTGTGTGTACCCTTCATTGAGTCCTTCACCTTACATCTGAGGGCTACCCATATTCAATATTCAAGTGTAGCCCTCAGGACCAGATGTCTAAAGTCTTAAGCCCTAAAACTCCAAGGTTTTCGTTTCCATTCACGCACAAGGAGCACGGAAACGGATTGTTCACACTCTCACACATAGAATACCCTTCATTTTCAAGATACTTTCACACTCACACACACACATACTTTCATTAAATTTCATTCAGCTTGGAAATATCTGTCACACTTGGCACGAATATACGCAGGAGAAGGAAAAGTATTTTAGATTTAAACTTTGAACAATAGAAAGTGAATAGCAGCAGTAGTGGTAGTAGTGGGTCTTCTATAAGGCACTCTCACTTTCTCCATCTCAAGATAGATTCGCACATAAAAGCACAGAAGATTTTTTTACTTCTCTCCCAACCAACCAATTCCCAAGTATTCCTCTATCTATACTCTACAATTCTACACGTAGTAGTTTTCGCAGTAGAGCACTAAGTTCTGTTTACTATCAAGTGGGAGTGGCACTTCTTTTTGACACGGACAAAGACAGTTCTTCTTTTACAAAGAGTTTCTCGGGATTTTAGACGCTTTAGCTTGAATGACCTCCATTTCATAGAATACTGAGGGAGAGTCATATACATTCATTCACTCACAGCCACACTTGCCTCACTACTACTTGCAGAATACACACACACTATACTGCACCCCAACACTCGTACTATGTACTTTCAAGTCTTATCCCAACTCAATTCTTTACTCTTTTCCTTATCGAATCTTCGACTTCCAGAAAAAAAGATTGAGACTGAAGGAAAATCCATACACACAACCGAAAGAAATGACAAGCTACACACAGAAGCTTCTTTCACTATTTTCTGTCTCATTCCTATTGTTGTATTTCAGGTGCAATGTCAGGCTTTCTCCGGAACGGACAGTGAAAGGGACGACATCAACAACGCTCCAAATTGAGATAGAACATCACCTGTCAACCTCATCCATCCACACCCATTCCATCATTGGTCAGGTCGATACAGCAGTATCATCATCCTACACAATACAACCTTCCAAAATTGATAAGGACTTAACACAATACCCTTCAAAGACCTGAAATAAAAACAACAACCTACAAAAATAAAGACGTAGATACTTTGGGTGAAAATCGAGACTATTATTACTTGCTTTCCTCTCGTAATCTCTCACTCTGTGTGTGTAATGTGTGTTTGTGTTTTCTTCTGGTGTTTACGTGAGTGACACAGGAGATCAAAGAACCATCATACATCGCCATCTACTCATTAACGAGCCTTGAAATAAAAGAAACCCTTTTAGGCAAAGATACAACATTGTCCTTAAGACTCATGTCCACCTAAGGAATGGACTCATCCATCACCTTCAACCTTTAACTCCAACACACACAAATACAAGTCTACTTGTTCTGTCTACTTAAAAAATCACACAGAGAACTGATGCTCAGTGGTTTTTGGTGGAAGGAGATTCCTTAAGTAAGAACCCAACTAAGGAGAAAGCACCACAGAGAAAGTATACACGCGGACACATAATACATCGTGAGTGTGTGCAAGACATTCTGCTCTTTCTTTATTGCTTCATGGACAAAGGAAGGCATGTGGGTCAGTAGACTCTGGGCTTTTACCCACTAAGGCATTGTTGATTCACTAAAGAAGATTCTGACTGTGCTCGCTCTCTCAACATTTCTGTGCTCACATACCTTTTTCTGTTCTTCCCATCCTTACAAATAATAAATAAAAGTCGGTCTTGATTAAAATTGCACCTACCTACAGAAGGAAAGAAAAAAGAGCTCTTGTTCAACAGACACACAGAAGAAGAAGATCGCATCTACTCTATTCCTACAACACACGAACCATTTTATATAACACAAGTAAACCTACTGGTAAATTTATTATTGCTCTTCACCTCATCTTTCACATACTCCTCATCTCTCTTGTTGGTTGTGCCAACTGTAAGTCTACACCTTCTATATCTAAAACACATCTTCCCTCAGTGGAAACGTAATCACCCAAGAATTCAAAAAGTCTTGTGAAGTCACATAAATAGGAGCTAGACTCCAAGACCCCCCATTCTATCGTTTCTTAAAGAAACTCAACAAAGCGAACAATTCATTCAGCAAACAATAATTTTTCAAGTTGGAATTCAATTGAAAGGCTTCTCTAGTCTCTTGGAGAGGATCCGTTATTATATTACTTCACTACCTACACTGCTGGTGCATCGCGATCAAAAGTGACCTCATTTTGTCTTTTATTCCTGTGCACATTTCAGTTTCTTCAGGACTTCAACTTAGGCTTGAGACTAATTAACAAGTGAAGGAATTAATGATTTCCAAATGTTTTAATTACAACCGTGCTCCTGTGAACATTACCAATGAAGAAACAAGGAAGAAAGCAAATTAGAAAAGTGAACCCCATTTCACTTTTAAGAAATTACGCTTTCATTTGAATTGCACATGAATGACATATTAATTTTAGATTGAACTTAAGCTGAGACTACTTGTGTATTAAGAGTATTGGATCAGAAATTAGAATTCTCGGTATACTTATACATACCACAGTAGACAGTGTGTGAACGTACTGGAAACTTTAACTCTTGAAGTGTCTAAATGAAAATTCCATTTTGAGACCGACTGTGCACCAAATACTCTACGAAGTGAAAATGAATGTGGATCATCATTGCTTAGTGTCCCGAGGGACGGTGTATTTCGCCATGATAGCCACACTTAATCTCCTCCTCATCATGGCTGCCATTGCTAACGACGGTAAGTGCGAATTGTTTGAGTATTACTTTTTTCAATGTCAAACTTAAGACTTTTACACGCTTCCTGCTTTCACTCGCTTCCTGCAATTCATTCTGCCAGCTTCATAAGCTTAAACTTTTTGAAATTACTACTACGAAAACAAGAAAAGAGAAAGCACTTCTAAGGATTCTGGATTTCATGTCGACCTCATTTCTGCACAATGCTGTTAAAAATTGTGCAAGATATACATTCGTGGAATCATAAAAGGCAAAGAGCGTCTTACAAGTGGTTTACCCAGAAAGGAAGTGTGAATATAAAGACTTCCAGTACAAATTTTATGAAAAAAACTTACCGCTGCTGTCAATACTCTGCCTGTGTTTATGAGGCTTTAATATCTTCTTGTAAAGTAAGGAAAGAAAGCAAAAAGTATTACTGTATTCTCGCAGAAACTGTCTTTTGATGTTGCATTGGGATAAAGACAACAAAGGAAATTATGAAAAACACGGGGTGCACAAAAGAGAAAGTTGGTAGGCATTATTGAAGATCGACAGCGAGCCTTGTAACCTAACAAGCAGGGCTCTCTGCCCTATCCCAGTGCTTTCACCACGAAGCTTTGGCTTTTGTATGCTCTGTCGCTGCTGTTGGTGACTTTGTTCTTTCTCCTGAGTGTTATTTGTGAATCTCTTGAAAATGAATGTTTGAATGTCTCTGTGAGGATGGTATGTTTATTAAAGAAACATTTTAAGAGGAATGACTAAGCTTTAATAAAAGAAGAGCCTGGGAGAATGGAGTAAAAAATAGAGAGAAATAGCTACTTTAACTGAATCCTCTAAATCTCTCGTTACTACTTGCCACATTATATTGTTCTCTCGTCTATTTCTTTTCACCGTCAGCAAGTTCTTCTATCCATCCAGCAAACACTAACTCAAGAGCTTTTTAAAACCATGAATACTCCTTCAAACTACTATACACAGCTTTATGAAAGATTAAACGCTCTTTCTTCCTCTTCAGAAAAACAAGCTTTAGAATGTACATAACTAAGAGGACTTTTGTCTCTCACATATCTGATATAGACATTTCATCTGGCTGCGTAGACACATATACTTCCTTGGATTTGGGTCGTCTAATTTAGATTTCGAATGTCCCAGTTTCCAAACAAAATCACACCCACCTCCGCGGGACGCAGAGAGAAAGAAATCCATCTTGGAATAATCACACGAGTTTTTCAAAGAACTCTAACTACTAACAACTACTGCTTCCCAAGACTTTGTCGTGAGTCGACTTACGAACCAACTCTCACTATCTCTTTCACAACCTCACGTCTATACTGTGTTAACCCTAAGAAAGAAGTAATAGAGTAGATTACTCCAAGAAGAAATGCGAAATGGCTCAGTTGGCCAAAATACGAAGCACAAGCAGTTCATTTTCTCGACTTTTCAAACAAACTTTGGAAATACGAACCATCCTCCTTTTTCTAGCGAGCAATTAAGTAAACCTCCACAGGGCTTGGAACATGAGACAGGAGGAGAAACTTTCTTTGAAACCGGAATTCATTTCACAAGATAAATACTAGAATCTTCTTCGGATAAATACACTCTGGACTTTCCACACTGTCTTGTCCTCCTGTATGTCCTTCTCTGTAAAATCTTTAACTATTGCGTTCGGATATAATGTCCTTCTTAAATTATACTTTCTCCTGAAAAACTATTACTTCGGATAAGCTGTATCCGTCCTTGTTTCATTCCATCCGTCCTTGGCCATAATAAGGTTGTGAATAGTTCGGTCTTCCTCTCTAAATTGAGTGCAATCTAAGATTTCTTAGAAATTAGATTCAATTTCCAATAAAACTCGCAACAAGCTCCTCGCAACAGTGGACTTGAAAAGATAACTAATGAACGCGTACCATGCACGTTGGTAGGCTTACAGTTCTTTTAATACTCTGTATTTTTTCAGGCACTTTTAACTCCGAAAAGTACATTTACACAAAAACTGGGACAGAGTAGTTTTAAGCTGCAATTAAACTTAAATTACAAAGTTCTGAAGTCTTAACAGTCTGAAGTACCTATATATACATGCATGCTGATTCCTTAATCCAACGGATGAATTTTTCATATGAAACAACATTTTTACAACTTGTTTCATCTCCTGAACTATATACATCTCTGAATTATACTTCAAGTTTAGTCTATTTTGCATAAAAGTTTTCCTCTGCCACACTTGTGTACATTACACTTGATGGGTTGGGTAAGAATACTCTTTAATTAATTTTCTATAAGTAGCACACACTGCGTTTCCATTAATTTATTATGAAGGAAAGCCTTGCCAAAAGCTACATGGGGGAATTCCAATTCATGTTATTCATCTATAACAAAACTTGTTTACGAATGAAATTAAGACATATTAAAAGTACTCAGTTGCAAGCAAAACTTTCCAAAACCGGAAGAACAACTTCAGCAATCGAGTTGTAATGGTTGGTTTAAAAAATATTTGGACAGTTGTTCAATCTCAATCTTAAATTTTTTGGGAGCTTACAATAATATTGTGGCTATCGGTACAACGCAGTGCACGCCTGAAGCTCCAATAAAAATAACCTGTCCTTACTCGGAAGTTGTTATTTTACTTGTTTCATTACAATTCATTTGTTTGTAAATTATTAAAGTGACTTGGAAAAAGATGACTCTAATCTAATAATAAAGATGATCTAAAAGAAGTCATACTAATCTAAAGTTACATCAAACGTCAAATTAGGAAGCGATTGCGTACGAGAACATCTCGTATTTTATTCACCAATTGTGTTTTAAAATTTAACCAAAGACAAAGCAACAGAAAATAGAGTGAATCTAAAAATAAATAGAGAAATAGAGACAACACTCTCCGGTAAGACTGTTGAATGCCCAAATGCCTAGACGCAGTGCAAGAGAGCTAGTTGTTTCCGTCACACTAATGGAACTGAATGCTACCATTCTGTTAGTAATTAGTTTTGATTATGCAAATCACTTGAAAACTGACGTAAAGAGCAACTCAGAAATGTTCAAAGTCCGTGAATTTCCATTTACACATACACAATGGACACACAGCCCCCTTTGAAAAACACATTTTTGTTTACACTTTCATTTGCTCCGGAAAGACTGAAGGCATTTCCATTTGTTTCTTTTGTTGTGTCGTTTCTCCGTATTTCACGAGACTGATCTCATTGCTACCCAGAACTCTCCCAATGTAAGACAGGGAAAATGTGCAAAGCTGAAGGAACGAAGTCACTCACTCTTTCCAGACGTCTGCATGTGTATTCCTCATCTGGTGAAACAAGATTTGATCAAATTCGACACAACCCGTCACTCCCTTTTTCCATTGACGTGACACGGCCTAAAAGATACGCTAAAGTTGGCTCCCATATATCTTTGCTTTTCAAATATTCCAATCTAAATCCGACCTTCTTAGGCTATTTCTTCATGGAGTAACATAGATCCCTCCAACCCGAACATTTCCACTTTTTTCGGTACTTCTTTTGTGTTGTTCCATTCTTTGTATACACGGCATCAGCTCAACCACGCACATACGCTGTTTTTCCTTCTTTTGGCTCCTTAGGCTGCAAAATCTAATGTTTCTTAAATCTCAAGACTATCCAGCATATGTTTTCGCTTCCATCCAACCCCTATCATCAGCCAAGATAAGACTTCAAGGGAAAGAGAGCTAGTGAGGTTGTTACGAAATGTTGTAAATGAGATGGAGTTCTTCCACATTCAAAAGGACAAACACATTGCGAAGGAAGACATAAAATGACGTAGGAAGGACGGAAAGGAGAAATCAAGAAATGGTGGGCACTGCCAAAGACCTTTTTAGAAAGCTTCACAAAAAGTCTTTCCAAGTTAAAGTAGGTTAGAAGCAGGTTAAGAGGAGATAGTGAGGATTCCTATTCCGAATTCAGAATGAATAAAAAGAAAAAGATAGTTTCAGTCAAAGTGCCTTTTGATATTGCTTCTTCCAAATTCAAAATCGAATTCAAATCTTTCTCTTCCCATTCTCATTTAATGTCTGTTCAGGTCTTCAGGTATTGTGAATTCGGGCCACTCAATGCAACTTGATGCATAGTCACACACACCGACAGAATTTTATGGGACATTTTCTCCTTGCCAATTTTGAATGACAGCTCACTTCAGAATAAATAATGCGATTTATGATGTTTCCCCTGCTTTCACCGAGCTCCTCCACTGCAGCTCGTTTGATTTCCTTACCTTTTATTCTCAAATGTCATCCCCAGTACGAAAGACAGGCAGACACACACATTAAAACTCATACAAAATTCACCGTTTGTTTTCACCATCATCATCATCAACAACAACATCCTTCCCTTTCTCCGGAAACTTGAAAGATCTTTCCCTCCGCACTATTATTGACTACACTTCGTTTAACTACTCAGGGAATCTTACGTTTAGTCTTCCGCCTCAAACACGCATTAAGATAGTATGAACACATAACACATCTCTTCAGTGAGTTTGTACTTTGTACTTAATATTCTGCGTGTGCCGAGGTGTTAGTTGAAGAAGCCTGAAGAGGGAGAACTTCCTCCTTTCCAGCTATTGTCTCCATCAACAATTACATCCTGTGCATACTAAAGATAAAAGGGGGAGAAGTGAGTGATCTACACCGTCTCATTTTCCTTTTTTATATTTTTTCACCTTCACTTCATCTCCTTAGAACAGAAGGAATGCATTATACACTCCCACATTTCGTATGCAGTGAGCCTTCTCTTCCAGTTTTTCTGGTGACTTATACTCCCCTTGCCTTAAGAAAGAGGAAGACCCACTGGTTAAGAAAGGCAATTCAGTCTCATCTCATTCCCATCATGAAAAGGTAGAATGGTCCTTATCAAATGGGCTCTCACTCTCATGCTAATGCTAACGATAAGTAGAATGACACCTCACATTGCACACACACAGTCAAGGAGAAGGTTCTCAACTCTCTGCAACCGATGGAAAGAAAGTAAACGATGACTTGGATATTTTTAGGTATGCAATAAAAAAGTGCTAAGGTGTCTAGGAACCCATTCAATGTCTGTGGCTCCTCTTCTTTTGTCTCCCATTAGGGAAGACTTCACCAGAAATCAAGTGCCTAAGGGAATAATTAATGAAAAAGTTTCCTTGATTGCATTTTCAATCCATTCCCCTTGAATTTTTACGCATTATATTGAGAGATGTATACAGGGGATCTTTACAGAGCTCCTACATTCGTTAGTCAAAGCCGTAGAATAGCACAAAACTATCTTTACTGATGAAATGGTAAGGAAATGAAACTTTCTTTTCCTTTCTCTCCCATCCTTTTACATTTAAAGACATGACACGACATCCTCCGCAGAGGATAGCACAGAAAACTTACTTACTTGCAGTCAACATAAAATAAAGTCTGGCCAGAAGAAATTCCCGACCTTGATTCCAAAACCCATGGATTTCTGTCCTACGCCAACTGCCAATCCGCCATCCACCACAATGATGGATTACATTTAATCGGGTAGTGCGCATTCATCCTTCGTCTCATATGTTATTAAAACTGGGAAAAAGGACAGACGAAAAAAACTCAATCTTCTTGGTACGGAGTCCTAAAATATCTTCGCTTTCACCACCAACTCTCTCAATACATTCGAACTTGGCTTGACTTAACTCGTCTACAAAACGGGAAAAAATAATTCACACTCAGAATGAAGAGAATACTCAAAATTGTAGACAGCCAGAACTTTCTCCCAATGAAAAAGTCTTTAAGCATTTATAGAACTTTCATTAACACGCACACCCGCTCGTCAGTCAGGCCACACTCAACTTCATTGAAATTCTAATTCTCTTTCCCTCATCTACAAACCTTTCAAACCTCCTTTTGAATTCTTTTATGGATCACTTCCTCCAAGGAAATGGAGATTTCAACATATTTCAAATCACGTTTAATAATCACCTTTGAACTCGCATGTGCACGAGCACAGTCACCTTACCCACAACCTCTCCATACAAACTAGAAATTATTTTACTTGTACGACGAAACCCGTTAAAAGTAAAAGCACACACACTCATCATACAGTGAAGACAGCTAGGAGGCTTTCTCCTGTATTCCAACTTCAAACTCCGCGAGTTATTCAACTTCTTCAAAATTAGGCAATCCCTCACTCGCGGAGAAGTCCTTGAGTCCTTTGAAAACTCTTTCTTGTTTGTATCATATTACATTACGTAAAGATTATTATTTCATCTTTCTCCAGTAAAAAAATTGTTTCTCCCGAAACAGAAGTCGTACTTTTCTCCCAACTATTGCCATGCATGGAGTGAAGATTTTCATTAAAATTAATGATCTGTAAAGGTGTCATGTTTCATGTACATAACAGTGTGTAGCGTCATCATCATCATCATCGTGATGACAGCAGAACGAGTTCATAGAACTCGTGTGTACGTATCTTATGCTTCATGCCTTCCCAAGTCTTTTCTACCCTCTCTCCTAGTTCCCTCTATCTTCTACAGTTATTTGTAAAAGTCATCTTCTTGATCGTATTGGAAGGAAATATGATACTTACAGAAAGAAGAAACCTTCTATAACAACTTTTCCCCGGAAGACCGAAGGGGAAATGGAGACAGGAAAAATTTCGGGGAGAAAATTGGTCGAGATTTATTTCCAAGTCTATTAAGTAAAAGTCACATTTACACCCCCACCCATCAGCAGTCAACTTACCCTTCAGCGTAAAAGACTTGCACAGAGAATACTTAAAGAAAGAATTCCAAAAATGACACATCTTCTTTCCCATTGTGTGTAGCCCTAAAGGACCATTCACCATTAGAGATTGTTTGATATTAAACCTGGATTTAGTTTCTCCACTGATCTATTCATGTATTAAATAAAAGTTTAAGTTACTGCACGAAAGATACTTTGTCTCTCACCCTCGGAACATGCCGACAAAATGAGATAGCTTTGGAGGGGACTGTCAAGGATAATGAGGAAGGGAGAAAGTCGATCCTTTCATCCGTCTGAATCAAATGATGATGAGGATTGTGTGTTGACTGCGGATATATATAAGTTGTAAGTGGCTTGGACTTTCTCACACGTTTACTCTTCTTCAACCTCCCTACTAACCAACCGTCTTGGCTTACACATTATCACCTCGTAAATTTCTTTTGAGAGGAAATCCACCCTAAGGAAAGTAGTAGAAACGCCTCTTGCAACCTTCGCAGCAGTTACTACTACTACCTTCTCCCAATCTTCACGACTGAGTTGATGAAGAAATGGAAGAAGTGAAGGCATAGCATAATGAAAATGGTAAACGGTTTGTCTCTCTTCTTCTTCCTCCTCCGGTTCAGTTCATTTCTATCACATGACACACGAACTAACTCAGGAGACGAAGGAGAAGAACAAGCAAGAAGTCAAAGAATAGGGAGAATGAAGAAGTAATGTTCGAATGGAGGAAAGGATTTCATGTGGAAACATTCAGCTCCAGACTCCAGATGCATTTCTGGGTGTACACTCTACCACCACATATTTATTTTCTCATAAGAAATGTACATATCTCTTTTCTCCACCGTCCTCCTATTCCTCCACTTCCATTCTTCGCGTTTGAAAAGGACGCTGAAAGCCGAATTTCACTTGCAGAACTCACTTCCCAGGCGTTTTTATGTGTCCTCCTCATATCAGGTTGAGTTTCTTTGCATAATGCGACAATCGTCACGTTTCCTTCTGATGCTGCAGATTGAACTGCTTCCTTTCGTGACCTCCACTTAGTCTTCGTACTTCGTACCATCGCCAAGAAGACTTTCTCGCTCCTTCTTTCCACTTATTTAAAATTCTGTAAGCTGAGACGACGTCTTAAGGGAACTATTGGGAACACACACACACATATACGTACACACGTATAATACTATGCACCAACTTCCAAGCTTAACTCAAAGGAGAAACTCAAGAGTTATGTCCTTATGTCTTTAGAGATTCTCTAGCTGCATTCACAATTTTTTATATTCCATCTTGGACGCTCCAAAACACTTTCTGTGAGTTTCACACAGCGTCACGAATAAAAACCAGTAGCAAAGGAATTAATTGTAGAATGCTTTCTCCATCACGCGCGTCATGCATAAATACTTAATCACATTTGATTCACTCTAAAGTCATCCACAGGGGAGAATGGATACGTTGTGATTGAAATGGCTAGAGAAGTGTCGACACGTACAGTCGAACAAAACACCACAGGACAATAATTGACAAAAGCAGTGTAACCGAGTGGGAGTAAATATGCGTGAGGAGTCTTTATTATTCTCCCTTCCTTTCACAGCCATTTCCACTCGGGCCTTTCAACGGGTGGCCGAAGGTTTGCTTTTGTAGTTCATGTCATTCATAATGGCAGACAAGTCCATTAAAGTCAACTTAGCTTATTGTTGCCTCAATTTCCTACTTTTTATAATGCTCCGTTCTCATAACTTCTAACTTCGGCTAACGGCAGACTCACCATCACCACCTCACTTTCCAAGACAGTCCGTCGTTTTACAAATTCTGCTAGGCTACTCACACTCTCTCCGCGAAATAATATATCTATATGCAAGCAAGAAGATACTCTTCCTTCTGCGAAGCATTTAAGTTATGCTAATACTATGCAAATATCCTTCCCGTCACTTTGTTAAAAGTATCAAATTCTTACACCCAGTCAGAGCTTAAATTGTGCCATAAATAATGCATACTGTCTAACGATAAGTTGACATCCGGGTTCATTGTATAAAGTATATGGTACTTTCCCTTGTACTAAATAAGGGAGATATTGCAGAGTTGCAGTATACACGAAATGTCAGTGATAATACAAATTGCATCATGTTGAGTAGTTGAGTTGCAGTTTCTCACAATATCTCGAAACTTCTTGCAGCCCCCTTTTGGCATTTGAATACTAAAGCCTCGTTAGACACTTTGGCGTGCCCTATTTACGTGTGCTCGCTATTTGTAACTTAACTCCAAGACACAAGGTTAAAGGTTCCTTAAAATTGCTCAAGGGTAATAAAACAATATTAAAATATTACTCACTACCAAAAGCATAAAAATCCACATGGCCCTGAAAACCCGTCTTTTTACCATTAGCCATATTTGCCTAAGATATTCACGTTTATTCCCTGACTTAGATGGCTTTCACCAGAATTCAAAATTTTATTCTGAATAGGCATAAATTCCCCATTCATATCTTTATGTAATATCGCCGAAAGCTTTTTAAGTATGGAAAGAGATTCTTCTTTTTCATTTTATTATTTTCCCCCTTTGCCATCCCAATAACATTTTTCATATGTGTATAGCTCCCATAGTCTCAGTCTCTCATCGTATGTGAACCAATAAACGGCTTTGTGTGGAACATGGCTTACACAGTCAGCGGCTGTAGTCTAGTCTCTATTCTCTCCTCGTATTCTTGGAAAGTGAATACTCTCTCTCTCAGTCGAAACTGGGTAATACCATCCATTGTCTATTACTATTAGAAAAGATGGAACAATCATATCTTACTGCTTACTAGGAGAGATATATCTATATATATATATATATATATAATATATCTATATATATATATATATATATAGTCACTCCATGAGTTCACTAGTATTGAAAGCTCCATGAACAAAATAATTCGCAACCAGTTAAAGTTTCGGTTCGTTTAGAAAAGAGATAGAAAGAGAAGAAATGTTCCGACTGACTGTAAGACGGTTACGGTTGTCTGGTTGGTCTTCCCACATCCACTCCAATCGCCTTCCTCTCTCTCTCTGGCTTTCTTCATGGACATTCACTTATAATAATACATCTACCTACGCTCTATTCGACCTATAAGGATCTCTATCATTCAGAGTTTCCTTTATCCAACTCCGCTTTTACGAGAAATTTGCCATAAGGATCTCAATATTGTTGAAATTGAGCTCGAAAGAGTTTTACGCGGCTTTCACTCCCTTTTCCGTACACAGTCAATATTCCTTCTAGCTAACTTTTACTACATCTCACTGCATACACACACACACACACAAATGTGGCTCCTCACAAGAACGAGAGTCTCGGCTGGAAATAAGCGCTGCCCTAAAACGCCTCTGCTCTCGTACCTACTGCAGACAACAAAGGAGTAAAAAAGACCTTAGAATAGTACGTAGAAAGCCTTTACTAGATTCAGACCTGTTTAAGATGTTAGAATGCTTAGTATCTGTAGATGTAGCCCGTATTCTCACAGGCCTGAAAAAAGAGATCATCATATTAGAGTTTTTACGAGTCTTCAACTTCCCCCTTTTCTCTCTCTTTATTTTCTTCGAGTACAACACAAATAACAATACAAAGCTCCAATAAGAAAGACCCGTAGCATGCAAGACGAGTTTTTTCCTCTCCCTTTTTATGAGGTAGTTAAGTTAACTTGCATAAACAGCGGAGGTTGTGTGTGACGTGATGGGTCTCAAGTAACTCGAAAAGTCTCTTCATTTTCTCATCATACGATGATGGACTTTCTTCTTGACTGGCTACACACACACATACACAACACAAGTTATTACCACACACACACACACACACACACAACATACACACACTACTTGTCTATTCAGCTTAAGTAACTAGATGGTTGATGGTTGCAGACCTCTTTGAAATTCAAACTCAGTCTTGTTAAATTTTATTCTATTGTAAACTGGCGACAGAGACATATGGATTGAAGAAAGGAGGACAGAGCTGGCTTAGGGTGACAAGTTGTAGGTGCCAGAAATAGAGACGAGAGTCCTTTTTCACCTACTTCACCCTCGGCTTACTTTCCCCACCGGTTTTTCTCTCCTTTAACCAAGTCTCCGTGCTCACCACCACACAAGCCAAACGAATGGAAGCTGGCAGTCTGTAATAATAATACAACCCTACCATTACTCCACTCCGTCTCTAACAAAGTAGCTCCTCTGGGTTAAAATGGCAAACTCTCAGTTAGATATTTTATACATTTGAATGAGATTTCCGGTGAAAGATTATGGGGAATAGGAGTCTGTCTTCTACGCAGACAGAAAGTTGGCTTCGTTGGGCAAAATGGATGATGGTGGTGGTGCGTTAGATTCATCTCTAATACTTTCTCTCTCCTAATATATACCAAACAGTCCCAATATACATACAACGAAACCCAAAGGAAGTCGCAGAATAAACTGCTTTGCAAAACCCATTGTCATCTATTAGCATAATGTAATATGTACCTACACATCTCCCACAGATATACATCTCCGATTTCTATACACAAACTAACATTAGGGTGCATACAATCTACGTAAACTCAGCATCAGAAAGAATGAAAGTGGGAAACAAAAACATACATCTCCATACCTAACTACATAGTACTACAGTATTAGATAGGCTGGGTGTGATGTGATTCCCAATTCCTTAACTCTTATCCACTCGACTATTCTTTCCATATATAATTCTTCGCTTCACCAACACTGTGAATAAATAAACCTGGCTTTCTCCCTCGTGCAATGGTCTGAACTTCCGATGTACTCACTACTACGTACGTACAGACCAACAAAAAGAAAGTCAAGGTTCTTTTGCAAACCATAATCATCATCATTCTATTCTAATACATAGTTTTCCCTATCCTTATCGCATTATGCAATTCCTATGTCCATTTTCGTTTCTGTCCGTTTGTTCACAAAGATACGAGAGATATTTCTCTTTACTCCAATTGTAAACAGGCCAGACTTCATTTTGCATCCTGAGTCTCTCCACTCAATTGAATTAGCATCAGAATGCAAAGCGTCTGTAGAATGTGTGCTAGTTGAATTGAATGTCCTCTCTCTGTACGAACTTTTTGAAACACTTTTGCCCTCTCCATGTGCTGTAAAACTGTCCAGAGTGATTTATAAAATAATGGGAACATTTGGCACACGAAAACCTTTATTCTAATGGTATAATCAGATGTGCATAAAAATGAAATACGTTCCCTTTTTCTCTCCATACTTTTCTTAATGCTTAAGCACCAAAAGTGAGTGTGGAAAAAGTCTCATAGTTCAAAAGGAATCGCAATATCATTTCTAAAACTAAAGCAGCGTGTGTAGGATCTCATGAGTCTCATGTGTTTCTCTAAGAACGGATGAAAATGTGAGATACTGATTATCACAATGAATAAATAATTGCAGTCGTGTTCTTTAGGGTCTACTTCCATGTGCTTTGCTTAGCTCGAGGGTACTTCCTACCAGTTTATTGTTCTTTTACTGCTTTATACTTTATACATCCTTTTGTAACTCGACTAAAACGGATTAGAAAGACAGACTCCTTCCTTCCAGATTAGGCAAGAGATCTCTTGTTGCGTCTAAGGTTTATTTCCATACTTTCCTGTACTAACCACCTACCTACCTACCTCTACTCTACCTTTCTCACTTCTCACTGAATTTCGTTATCAAACGAAACTCATTCACCTGTTGTATACTGGTGGGGCCTCTTGTGCCGGAGTAATTAATAATCAAGATACACAAACCCTAGGATCAATTAAATGCATCCTTTGTACTCTCTCTGGGGAGAAACTGATAGCCCACCAATATACCTTTCTCCTCAGCTTTCTCGTACCTTCATCATTCTCGAGCGAGTGTAAAGGAACCTTCTCCTGCCACTACCACATTGTTTGATCAGCTTATCAACCTGTCCCTTTCTTTGTAGGTTAGTAGGCACACACGGACCACTAGAATATCCACCACCACCATTTCAAAGTAGACATAGACCTGTCAACTTCGAAAGAGAAATTATTCCGTTTCTTGACGGGTAGTAAAAGGGAGTCAGGAGTAGGAGCAGTAGCCACCACGCTCATCCTTCATTCTGTAGGGGTACAAAAGGTCATGACATGTTGATACAACACAGCAGAGATGAAAAAAGGAGGGAGAGATAAGTTGGGCATTCACAAACAAGGATACTTTGTCTACTGAGAGATGAACCGTTGAACCCAGCGCAACTTGTTATTCTTCCCGTAACTTAAGTCTTACAGATCAACAGAGAGCAGTAGTCCAATTTACGTTTTGTTTGGTAATGCTAAAAAACATGTCTACACACTCAGCGAAGAATATCTCAGTTCCACCAGCACCACCACCGCCTCGTTTAGACTACACACCCCGCAATCCTCGATTTAGGCAATTTATCTCTTTCGCAAGTAGGTAGGTAGGAAGTAGGTTGTAGGTTGGATGGTAGGTACAGCAACTCCATTCCATCCAAATAAAACAGCTCGTGTGAAGTCCAATCGATTGCTTCTTCTCCGTTGGTAATACTTTCCCTAGCATAAGGGATTTTGCAGAGAAAGGGTATTTGTAATGTAAAAACTACTCCACCAAGGGGATTTTTGCAACTCTGCTTGTTGGTTCAGTAAAATGTGTCTTTGGCCTTTCTCTTAACACATGAGAATGTATGGGAATGAATAGTTTTTTCAGAGGAAATCGTGTAGAAAGACGGTAATATTTTACATAGGCACTCACACAGAATTTGATGAGTTTAGCATATTTCCTCCCATCTCTCCGAACTTTATTCGTAGATTTTAGTGAGAGGAGAGAGACAGAGAATTATACTTTCGTACCAAATGAAGGAACATGACGTGAGGATGCCAAATAAGAAGCCGAGACACCAATAGAGAAAATATATGTCAAGTAAGTTCAATTCTAATAAGATGCTCGAGTGAAAGCGACTACACTCTCAGTCAGCCTGCTGCTTAGAATTTCCGTCTGCATCTCTCTCATCGCCTGCTTCTCCACAGACCTCAATTTCGGTTATGTCATCCTCTCCTTCCAAATAATGTCATGATTGCTCTGCAAGAATTCTATTAAATACACTCAACTGCAAAGTTTACGCGATGCAATATTCATGTTTGCCTACAAATCCTACTGCCACTGGGGAAAGTGTCGTCTGCACGGAGAGAGTGGATCACCAGGGAAAAGTCTAGTTTAGACGGGAGAGGCAAAACCACATAAGATTGTCAAATACGGGTTTCCTCCTCCGGATTGCGATGCTGACAAGAAATGAAATATAATTTAGTCATGCCTGGGAGACACAGATAGTAAGTATGCATTCATAAAAGCACGGCTGCTACTGCTGCTCCTACTGTAAGACTAGAGGCTGTTTCTCCCAGTTTGCCATGTAAATGGATGGGATTCCAAGGACTGTAGTACTTCAACTTGTCTGTATGGAGGCAAAGAGAGAGTCAAGACACACACACACACGGACACACACACTTTTGGTTCACTGCCTTCTTCACTCAATAGTCAACTCCAGTAGGGTAGTCAGTAGTTGTGCTTCTGCTTTCTACATTCAACCAATGACGACTTATACGGACGTATTTCCGTAAAATGAAAAGATGAAATGTAATATTCACCCAGATTGAATTTATGTACGTCAACTACATTCTGTTTCCTCGTTTCAACTTTTCTCCGCTTTTAAAACCGTTCCTATACGAGTTTTACATCCACTTAAAAAGGAAACGTAACTTGAGAAGAAATTGAGACTTGCATTTGGGTCTCTAAAACTCACCACACAACCGGTGCTTGTATAGTCGTGGTAGTGGTAGTTAGTAGTGCCACCAAATCCTCCCTTTCTGTCATTTGTTTTGTGGTAGAAAGTATACAGCATAAAGTTTCTGGTGTCCCACGCTTCCGCATGCTTCCCAGTTTTTCTCAGTGAATGGGAATCCCAGATTTCTACGCTTGTTGAGCATACACACTCTTTAATACTGAGAAACTGTCGTTTGCTAATGTGATTTAGTGGTTAATATCGAATACACTTGTTTTACCATTCATCTCTCACGTTTCATAGACCAGAGAGAGAGGATTTCACTCTAGAAAAACGAGCAATTGGAAGTTGATTCTTATTCTTTCCTCTTCGTGGATTTCTTTTCCCATTTCTGCGCAATAAACCAAACACAGCGATGATGTGTCCCCTTCCTCCGGAAATTGAACCGCGTGCCTTGGAATCGTTACTAGTCTCCTGTGCATGGGTGTCTGTGTGCAAGAACACGAGAAATAGATGAATGGGAACTCACTACCACAGTTTACATTCACTATAAGCTTAAG
>JAQGBV010000651.1:0-23839 GCA_034698685.1 Isotomurus pseudopalustris
GCTTTTAAAATTTAAGACCTTGGATTATATGAAAGGTCCTAAACTTTAAAGCTGTACGCTTTTAAAATTTAAGACCTGGGATTATATGAAATGCTGTGAATCAACATGTGAACCTGTTTCCTTCTCAAAAGTAGCAACATTAGATACTTTATTTTCAAAGTTCAAATCAATTATAAAATTTTTGACATTAAATGTATAGAATGGAGAAGACAGATGCCTAATAATCTTCGCATACAATCCATTGAGAAGGTGATTAATTTGGCTCTTCTTAAAATTATCCCGAGAAGTCTCTTTAAGACAGAACGAACGATTATAATTTTTAACACTTAAATACTATCTAATTTCAATGAAAACCTAGGCTTATTCCGACTTATGTTGGTAAATTATCAAAGACGCGGTGTAACTATACAAAACTCCGAATCCGCAATACAATACTCTTCCGGACTAAATTATGTCTAGCGTACTATTAACGGCCTTGCACAAGTCTCTTAGCAAACGTACCTTACTATTTCAGATTACATATTATTTCGCTAAACGTCTACACTCATTTTTTCATCTCCATCAACTTTTTCAGGCTCTTCTGCATCACTTTGACTCTCCAGATCTTTCGGTGTACTGTTAGCACTGGTTAGAGGCGTGTTTGTCGGATTGGTAGGAGCGTCTCTATACGCTACTGCGACTTTTTTCAAAGTGGTACTAGTAGAGGATGATGTACCATCTTCATCTAACGGGATTTCGGATGCTGTGGTGGAATTTTCTACTAACTTCTGAGGTTGAGAGGAAGGTCCTGGTTGCTCTTCAACTATGCTTGAAACAGCCAAGTCTTCCAAGCCCGATGGAGGCTTCAAGTTGTTCAGTTCTTTTTTCAGTAGAATCAGGTTGTTCTAAAAGTAAAATAATAATAACAAATAATTAATAATATTTCTGAACGTCCAAGATTTGTACTGTTTATATGACTGCTGTTAGCTGATATTCTAACGCAACGGAAATCACGTACTTTATAAACAGTCACAGGATCAGATGCACCCGTTACATTTTTTCCTGCTCTTTTGTCGTTCCGACAAATGACAGTAACCTCCTCCAACCACTTGTCACACTGGGCGATAACCTCGGCTTTCTTCATCCAGAAATGCCGCTGAATAATCTGTGTAAATTAATAGTATTAAAATAATTATTTGTATTCTGTACAATCACAGTTTATACGGACTATTTAACTTACGTCTTTGAAACAAGGAGATGGATGTCGTAACTGATCTAACATAGCCCACTCAACAGTTGCTATCTGAATACCGACATTGTATTCACGACTGTTTCTCTCCCCTTGATCAGTTCCGCGAGATTTTTCATACCCCGGCTCGTTGAAATATGGCTCTGCATTCAGAATGAGGGACTGAATGGCCACTAGAACTGGCAAAAGGCTTGAAGTTTGGGGATTCCATTTTTCCTCGGGGCGTCCGTGCCACGTATTCAGAATACTGAGACAAACTTTCCCGTCCGTGTAGAGATTAGGATTGAATCGAACCCTCTGCCTACCATTAGTCTCCAAATTAATCATCATCGGAGCGTTAGGGTAGTCGTTAGGGAAAAATACGTCGAACTCAAAACAGCCATTTGAATACGGAGTGCAAGATGGTCCGGTGATTAGCACCTTCATAACATCTAATCTATCATTATCACACCGGACGAATATCGTACTTCCATAGGCTATTGGAAGAGAAGTTGATAGAGTAACGCTTTCTTGGGCGAGACGCTTCAGTCTAGCGGGGAAACTACGCCCCCAATTGGTCCTTACTTGCGATTCATAATGATAAGGAACTGTAAATCGTATACCAGTTCCATCTTCGTCTTCAGTTATCATTTCATAGAAGGCTGTAACAAATAATAATAATAATAATTCACGAACTCAGCAAGGAAATTTCACTGTAAATGTAAGGAAAGATCTGGATAAATATTCACCAAACTGAAGCTGCTTCATATCTTGAATGTATCGTTCTTCGAGAGTCCTTTTTATTGGAACTTCCAGATGTAGAGAAGCGTCAGTCATTTCAACATCATCGTTTCCTTGCTTTTTAGCAAGTTCAGCTACACACTTCTATAAATAAAGTTCAAACAGAACTTTTTTTAGCAAACGGCACTAGTATTACTTACAAATAAAATTAGACCAATCGATTTCTTGAAAATCTCATATCCAAATTTTATATTACTAACCTCAACAAGATTGGCTGTTGATTGGATATCAGGAATCAGTTGGGCGAGTCCCTCATCCTCCAACTCCTCTAATGCTTTGCTTGTTGTTTTGGATTTTGCTTTGCCTTTACTACTACTGTAAAGGTTAATATTTTCGTCAGTCATCATCAATAAGTGACCAAAAATTAAAAATATAAGACGTTTCTATATAGTATACATAATTTAGCTTACGTCAGTCTTCTTGAATAATTGTCTACAACATCTTTCATTTTGCTAAGCAAAGTAGAGATGCATTGATCTTCAGACGAAGGTAATGCTCTCCTCTCCCATGGAGCTAAGAGGGGGATAAACTGTTGATCTGAAACCAGGGCTCTCAGGAACTCAAGTACAGATTTATACAAGGGTACGTGCCTCGCCATGTCGAGAACTATCATGAAAAAAGACGTGTTAAGATTAAATACAAAAAATCAGCAATTCAGTTCAATTCATTCAACTTAAGAAGAAGAGTTAATCATTCTACCTGAATCGTTTCGTAAGTAGCCAGCAATAGCAGAAAACAGACAGGAGCTTCTCAACAAATCAAGAACTTCAGGAGGCAAAACACTGTCCTCGATAGGCACTGATTCAGCTCTTGGAGCTTCTTCTGATGACCGAGATATTCTGGGGCTAATGAAACTCGATAACACATGCAGCAAGCACGTCACGTTTTCCTCTTCAGCTTTTTTCTTTTGCATTGCCATTTCTACATCCCAGCTTTGAGCCGTACTCCCTGTGCCAAAGCCAGTTCCTTTGGCCCAATACACATGAGATTTATCATCAGATTTAGAGCCCTTATTCTCTGGATACCCGGACTGAGCTTTTGTAGCAGCAATGACCAGCTGTAAAATACAATTATCACGTTAATTTCTGAATCTTGAAAATTTGCATAAAATGAAACAGTAATAAGAAGGTTACTTCATGCTGGATGCCTGGAATCAGTGAGGCGTCACAGTTTTGATGTGTGAACACAGCCAAACATGCCAGTATGAAGTGTACAGCCTTAACGTCCACCATGGCTCTCCTTAATTGTCGTCCTTCATCAGAATTTACAGGTAAGGCATCCAACAGACACCGTAATACTTCAAAAGGGAGTGTAGGCAAGGTCTTTGCAATGGCCGAACCAAAGATGTCATCTATGAGCACGTAGTAAATTAATTATTAGGAAACTGGGAATGAATTGGAGTCTCATGACATCAATCTTGAAAACTCACTTCCATCTGCATCATCTGTAACTCCCATCACCAATCGCAGCATACACTGTGCACCCACTCTTTCCCCGAGAAGGATTTCAGAAAATCTTGGTAGACTCAAGAACAGGCCAAACGCTGCCATTGAATGAGGTGGTATTCCTGGCCCAGAATTAAGCTGTTTGATACCAGGTGCTCTTTTTGCAATTGGAGTTGATGTAACCATTCCATCTAACATATCCTAGTATCAAGAGGGGTTCATTATTAATCGATAGGTCATCATTATGACACCAATCGTACACTGCTACTTACATCGTAGAATTCGTCGGAATTTTCAATTTTCACCCATTCATTATCGGCGATAGGACTATCTTTATCGAAGTTCATGACCAGACCAACACTTCCCGTTAGTTTGCTTCCCACGGCTATCTGTCTCAGTGTCTCGGGATAAACCACTGGCAAATGCTTTGCTAGCAGGCCAAGTCCTCCCAGTGTACTAAACACTTCAACCGTGGACGGCAGAGGCGCTATATTCAGTACTTCAGGAATTTCTTCCTTATGTCTCATTGACGAACCCATTATTGTGTCACAGGATTCTTCCATATTCGTGGACGAAGATGATGGGGAAATTTGAGAGCTCTCTGTAGTTATTTCTGTGCGAGTAGTAAAGATTAGAGTATCTAAAAACATATCCGCTTTTTGATGACGAACAGCAGCCATTAGTGTGGCTATTGACACGTTAGTTGGTATACGAACACCAGGAAACTCTTCCAGTTCCATTATCATAGTCGGGCCTTTAATTTTATCGCCATCTCCGCTAGGTTTAACATCAGCCCCTCCATCAGGTTTTAGTTTTTTCGATGCTAACTTAATTGGACGTTTCATATCGGCAGTTGTAGCCCGCTTATCTTTTGCGGCAATACCCGTCATCGCCATCTGCATTTGATCTATCATTTCCAATCCTGCGTCTATTAAACCTTGTTCTTTCCGAAGCAGCGATAAGAATTTGTTGGGGTCTGCGGCACTAATGGCTATCTTCTCCAGTTTTACTCCATGAGGTTCTAAATACAAAAATACAGGACTTCAATATCAGGACTGGACATTTTTACACGATACTATTAGTTGTTGCATAGATTACCTATTGCTTTCATCAACTCGAAAGCTAAACTGTGAGTACTCATGTAAAATATTCTATCACCTCCGCTGACACCCATTGACGGATGTTTGTCTTTTAGTGGAAGCGAGTTCCCAGGTGTTTTCAAGGGATACTTGGATTGACTCTTCACATGAACTATCACTTTTTCATTTTCCAACAAAAGCTGTATTAGCAATCTGCGGCAGAACGAAGACATCGAGTGAAGAAACACAGCTTCTGAAACACACATATTCATTATTACTAACATGATACTCACGAAGTTACCGTCTACAAAATGCTTGGCATGATTTAAAAACAACTTACTATGAGGAGTACATTTCTGTGTAAGTATTATTTCTCTCAGGCAGGTCGCTACAATAGTTTGATTTTCAGGGTGGGACCAACAGCACTTGGCCAAATAGTTAATAACTACTGATTCAAGATCATATACGTCACTTCCAAAGAAATTGACCTTCACACTTCCGGGCAATGTGGA
Organism: Isotomurus pseudopalustris; assembly: GCA_034698685.1. Classification (NCBI taxonomy): domain Eukaryota; kingdom Metazoa; phylum Arthropoda; class Collembola; order Entomobryomorpha; family Isotomidae; genus Isotomurus; species Isotomurus pseudopalustris. The sequence continues at coordinate 5,045 of JAQGBV010000651.1, forward strand.
TAACATGTTCAGAATAGGTAGCCAAAATCCTGACCCGTGGGAACCAAACCATGTTTTCAATTCCGTAATTTTACATAGCTCTCCATAAAACGACAAGATTGCGATGAGAAAACGAGGAGATATGACTTCCTTTTGCTCACTAGTCATTGCAACATTCATCCATCTGTTAGTATGATGGTTCCAAAAATCTAGAAAGTACGGAATACACACATCTGATATAGTACTATTGGATAAACCTAGGCATTTTGCACAACAAAATCATCAAACTCTGTACCCATTATCGAAAGATTTAATTGTTCCAAAAGCTGAGATTCTTGCAGCATTCTGCAAGCCATTGGTGATTGCGCAGCTCTTCCCAAAGTCATCAACTTACTCCATGTCAGAGAATTCCGAATTACGAAAATATCTTCGAGTTGAACTCTTTCCCACATACACCCATCATCATACCATTGATGCAGGAGATCTTCAATCGGCTGATCTTTTTCTAAACAAGTAACAACATTTTTTTTCTTACCACATTCCACATTTTGGCACGTTTCTTAAGTAATCTACACCTTACCAGTCCAATCCATTTGCTTTACAACTTGCATTCTAGTCATCAGATAAATGAAAAGCCATGGTCTACTGTAGCAAATAGAGCACATTATATGATCTAATGCTACCTTTAGTTCTGATTTTCCATCTAATTTAATAGACCACTTGTAAAGCTTCCTGCAGATGTTAAAATTAATCGCGTTAACACCAAATATTTAGAAATGTTTAATCTACTATTGTAATGTTAACTGTACCATAATAATTTTGCAGAACATATCTCTGAGAGATCAGCTTTTCCGATTGCAGCAATTTCCCAAAGTGACGCTGCGACAGCTTGGAAGTATTCAGGTGTAGCTGGAGATGCAACTACATTCTGATTTTCAAATGGTTTCTTGTTACATTAGTATACTTTGCCCCAAAGTAGTTCAATAAACACAATTAACTTACTGGATCATTGTTATCTACACAAGATTCCAACCATGTGACCACTGCTACCAAGTTATCGAACCCCCATTGAGGAATATAACAGCATAGTTTGAATAGAAGCTCCACAACGATACTTAATTGAGACACGCTTCCTCCTGTCTGTGGATTGGAGCTCCCAGAGCAGACCATGCCTAAATTATAAGAATTATTTGTCAATTCAAAGACACACGTATATGAGACCAACCAGCATAAAGTTTAGAAACTGATTTACCATGAGCAAAACCCATTTGTACTGGACCTAGCAATGCACTTATCAACTGCTCACTAACGTCGCGCCGTAGGTTTCCGAAGTGAAATAAAACTGATGCGACATGCGGCAAATAAATATCTTGAGCCTTCCCATTTACAACTGGAGCTATCAACATGGAATAGCAAGACTCCAACACATCTGGAATATTGACGGCAGTTTCTATTATTCGACGGCGGAGAGTTGCATTAGGTTCGGACACAGAGATAGCCCGATCTAAGATATACATCCAATGAGCACTGCAATGTCAATAAAATTTATGTTTACAGGTTTTGTCGTAAATGATTGCGTTATTAACTATAACCTTAATCGTTACATAATTACCTTGACTCAAAACTTTTGACACTTTCTACTGCTGACAATCCCTGTAACGCAGCTTCACTGAATGTTGTTGATCCTAACAGTCTAATTTGTGATAGTCCAAGATTGTTGGAATCCTTCGGTTTAAATAATCTGAGCAAAACTGTCTGTGCCACTTCCGGTTGAGTTAACTGAATCGTTATATTCGACATGCCACAACAGTTGACAGGTGGTCCCATAGGAAGAGTCAAATTGCTCTTGTCACGAGAAATTTCAATCATGATAGCTGAAGGACACGCTGATTTGTCAACAATATTATTGCAATTAAAATACGATAATCCATCTAAATGCAACCGTCAGAAACAATAGATCTTAAGGTATTCTTACTAGATAACGACGTCATATGGGGCACAACATGAACTTCTCGAAGAAGTACAGCACAAGGCAAAGATATGACAAGTTCTAGGAATGTCTCCTCCGGGAAAAAATGGTAAGACCAAACAGGTGTTCTAGCCCGTCTGTGAGGAGGAGTTGCCTGCAAAAGTACTTCCGACGGATGTGCGGAGAAATTATTAGACGTTATGGCTCCTGAAAAGTTAAATCCGTGTTAATACTGAGGAATGAGACACTTATCACTATCATTAAGTTTCTTTACCAAGTGGAGCAACATTAATCTGCCCTTCTTGCAGTTCGATAGAATCATTTCCAATCTTTTTATTTCCCATCCCGAATAAAGCATTTGTATCAGTACGACCAATGTACTGAGTTAAAATGGACACGAACGTAGGACAACTACTAAAAAATTTACGTGCACTGATCACGAACTTTTCGCACACAGCCTACATGAAAATCAAATATATTACGTCAGAGATATAAATAGATATTATTATCTTTCACGTTTAACCAAAATGTTAAGTACCTCAACGCATTTCAGTTCAGTAAAATGAGAAAGGTTGTCTTCATTGCTAATTACTTTAAGTACCATCAAAACAAATGTTTCAGAAACGATCAATGGGCAGCAGAAGTCATCGTAGGGAGTTTCTGAATAGAAAATTATCACTTTTAAGTTAACTTTTCATAAAAAATTATCGAAATGACATAAAGTGACTTAAATATTACTTGTGAGGAAGCGGAAAATAGGTTCTATCAACCATTTTGATTGTGATGAATTGCTCTGGATCTTGCTGAACAAATGAATCACAGAATCCACCACTGTTGCTGGAGTTGAATTTTCCATTATGCTAAAAGCGCTAATTAAATCCCCACTAACTAAAACGTTAATCGAGTTTGGATTAGCTAAAACAGAGAGAATCCTCATCATCGTGGAGTCCATTTGCAGTACTGAAATAAGTAATAACAAAATTAATATTAATCACTTTTGCTTCGGAATGCAGAAATATGACACTTAACGTTCCACTTTAATTGCCCTTACCAATGTCAGCAATGGTTTTAGGCTGAGTCTCGCCACATTTAGCTATATAATGCACCAAGGCATTTTCGTACTCCGACAAATGAAACGGTTTTGACATTTGACTTAGAAATTCTTGAATAACACCATCCGACTAGAATAATTATTACATGCATTATCAATGCACATAGTTACTTGATTATTTAAGGCAAATTGTTTTCACATACCGACAAAACTGATTTGAAAGGTAGACTGACAAAAGATGCCATGAATGAAACTAGGCGGAATATTGCATTGTCAAATGTTTGAGACTTAGAAGATTTGCTGTCTCCACCACCATTTGCACCATTTACAGAAGTTGTCGGCTGATTTAAAGATTTTAGATCTCCTCCTGGTTTGACAGTTAGCTTATTTGGACAGAATATATACTGATGTAGAATTTGAGCTGCAATTACAATTTGATTATCACGGTTAACATATTCGAAACTTACTAAGAATTTATTCATACTGTGCTTTACTGCATACCCATTTGTTGTATCAAACTTATGACGGTCGCTGGATTAACGTAAGATAAGTCCGGGCATGTAAGTCGATCTAAGAATTTGTTAAACGCGTCCAACGGAAACTCGGCAGTAGTGAAGGGACCCGACAAAAATAGACTTAAAACACGAAGAAGAATTTCTTTCAAACACGGCGTCCATGGAGTGTCAGAGCTGAGATGCCGCAGTCGTAAAAGAAAATTGTAAAAATGTTGACAAACAGTCGGCCCAGCCTAAAAATTGAATCAACATACATGAATCTTCGTGTTTTAACAAAATTGTATTTTTGATGGGTACTCACGGATGCCACATTATTCTTTTGAATATTCATCCCCGTTCCAGAGATAAACCGTAGAATCATCTCAGGAAAACATTTGTCACTTAAAATGTACAACCACATTCCGTTGGTAGAATTAAGAGCTCTTTGGTTGGATACCAAATAAAGACATTGAAAGGCGAGTCCCCATTCTTGAACTCCGATACCTGCATTCCTGCAATTAAACAAAGAATGATTTTTTCATCAGTCATGAATTCCAGTATTCCAGGTGAAAAATGTGACTGTGTAAGTAAGCTGGGTTTACTCAGCATGCATCACTTACTTAGTGAAAGCGGACATTAAGTGTGAAACCGATGCGGGCGATAATGGCACAAGGGGTTTGATGTCGTGAGTATCGTCTATTCCGGAAGTTTCCAAGTTAATACTGATCCACAGCTGCAGAATTTTTTCGATGCTGACTGAGCAATTCTATAATTATAAAGTCGTATGAGCGATCAAATTATGCTGTTTTGTTACGTACTGTTGGTTAATAAAAATTACCTCAGAAGCCATCATCTGGAACATCTTTTCAAAACATTCTGACAGCAAACTACACGACGAAGGCGATGACGTAGTTGTGACACCTTCTGGACTCTCAGGTTTTGCCATTATGACACTTTTCAACACATCACTGGGTACCTCAATAGGAGCTTTAAGTGATTGACTTAGAACTTCACAGTCAACTACTGCCATCATACGTAATCTGATTTCCGTTGTGCTCTCAACACCGTTTTCCAATCTAGCATCTAGTGCAGTTGACACGCTGGTTACGCAAGGAGACAGTTTTCTACCCAGAGAGTTGGAATGTTTCTTTACGGTGCCAGCACTGGTTATTTTTGGCTCGTTTGAGCCAAATGTGAACTGTACACCCAGATCTTCGAAGTCACTGTCCTCAGATTCACAGCTCATGGTACTATCTTGTAGATTTGACCCTACTATACCCCCAAGTAACTCATTAGCGTTTCCTAATTCGGAGTCGACTTCGTCAATAGCCATTGCTATGTCTTCCACTATACTGCCGCCACTAGTGGCGGTGGAGTTATCATCAACGCCTGACAATATATCTTCCGATGCTGTACTTGCAACTTCTGGCTCCTGTTTATCATCAGTCTTTAGAGGAAAAAGTTTCTCTGCTTCAAGTATATCTTGAATAAGGCACATAACAGCATGGGAAACCCAAGGAGAAGACCAGTTTTTCTGCCGAACGTAGTCACTTCCAACTGCGTTTAAAATCAGGCCAATGAGCTGTTTAGTGGTAAATATTGATCCAAGGGAAATAACTGGTCTGCACGCTGTAGCTATCCTTGCTAGAGCTTTACAGGTGATCAAGTAAACATCCGAGTGACATGTCGAATCCATGCGTAGCAATAACAGACCTAAACCTTTAGTAACATTTGAGCATAGTTTTGGATCAAGATTCAAACTGATTTCAATGTCCGCAGTAGGGCAAGTCTCTTCTCTTCCAGATTTGCTATTTAGCATTCCTCGCTTTAGAAGCAGTTCATTTTTTCGAATTTGAAGCAGGTCCTTGAAATGTTTTGAGGACTGCAACTTGATGCTTTTCCCAATACTTGCCTGTTTCTGTTTAATGGCTTCTATTTTATTTCCCAATGCAGACAGTTGCATTCCGATCCCTAAGTCAGATGGCTACAGAGAGAGTAAAAATTGTTATAATTCTTTAACCAAAATTTAGTATTCCATAAACTCACCAAATGAGTGACTTGACTCAATCCCGAGGCAACACTGTCCAATTCTTCCAATTTCTGCTTGGTTACAAGTACTTTCTTCTGAATGCGCCTTCTGATCCCACTTAAATTTGCTGGTTTACTTGACCCGGCTATCCTTCGGAACAACGCACTTTCCCCTTGAATGAAATCCCACCTTGAAGATATGCAGCCAACTGTGGAAACAAATTGGGCAGCAGTAGAGAAAGGTTCTCGAGAATGTACATAATTCGCATGCACGATTTGTTTAATTTACCATCTTTAGTGTCTTTTTCTTTGTATTTCTTAGGTCCGTTAGATGAATTATATGAATCAGATACTAATGTGCAATTCACTCCGTCCAAACATAAACACAAATACATCACCACCCAGCCCAAAAGTGTCATGTCGAGCTTGGAGCTTAAAAACCCCTTGGTCTCTTCCATCGGAGAGAGCAATTCCACTATTAATTCCAGAGCACTCTCTAAAACGTTCGAATTCTGCCAGCTCAGTACAGATTTTTGTCCCAGGTACACCAGCAATATGAACACTCTAATAAAATATTTAACGTTAATTCCCGTTTGTTTACACAGAATGGATTCATTAAATTTTACAACTTGCTCACCGGTCCTGAGGGAACAATGAGTTGCTTCCCGAAGCGAAAAGTTTCTTTAGTGTCGAAGCAAGAAATTTTCCCCACCAGTGTTGAAATCCACATACACGAAGCATAAGCATGCAGGTTGATAGCTGACACTGCCCATTCTCGAGAACGCATATGTTACGGAACAGATTTTCACACACCTCTTGATTCATATGTGAGTACATGGAGTAAGGAACAGTCTATAAGAGAAAAGTTTGATCAGATCAGAATAATCTTATGACTAAATACTAAATAGTAATGACTCATACCTTGGGTATTGATGGCGTATTAGACGCAAGGAAACTAATCCCCAGTAAGGACTCGATAAGAAATTCTGAAAGCAAGTGAACTTTATCGGTGCATATGTTTTCCAAAGTTAGTATAGGTTTTTCTCTGAATGTTCTTCCAATATGAGGTGTCAGAGACTTCTGCAGTCTTCGGACAACATTTTTGGCGACGTTTAGTTGCTGTTGCAGTGTAATACATTCCTGAAACGGTAAGTAAATACTTACTAGAAATCTAACAAGCGAAGTGCTAAAACATTGGTCAGCATATTATATTAAGTGTTTGCAATAGTTTGCATACTTGATATGACGACAGGATCACTTGATCAGAACTGTTGTTGAGTCCCAACTTATTTCTCTCCTTTCCTTTAGGGAGGTAATACGAAATATGGTCCAGGGCAGAGATTTCTGGTTTTAACAAAGGCTCCAATAACTTCCTTAGCTTGGAACAGGCCAGCTGATATCTGCATCCTATGTCTTCAACAAGATAGGACAGGACGGATAAATGAGCTTGAATATTTCCTGGACTCAAAATAGGAACGTCATCTGGGACTTTCGTCCCACTTCGAATGTCACTTGGTAAAACTGTAGTATGCCCGTAAAACATTCCAAGAGGAATTCTGCATTTTGTTGTTCCCATCCCATAGCGTCCTATCACGGTAATCTGAAAAAAACAAATAACATATATTACTCTTATCTTGAGCCCTATGTCTGAGCTGTGGAATGTTGAGTACCTTTAAATATCGACACATAGCTGGAGGTTGCAGGTCACTGACGACTAAAGTTCGCGAACCAATGTCAGTGGCTACAATAAGTCTCTGTCCATCTGTATCTTCTCGATGAACCCAGATATCAATAGAAAGTGACACGAGATCATTACAAGAAGGAATGATCATATCTGTGAGCAAAACTGGGGCTCCGAAGTCCAAAACAACAAATCTTCTTGCTCCAGAATGCATTCTATCGATCACAATTGCCTGCTGGGGAGGTACATACATCATTTGCTGCCACGGAGAAAGCAGTAAGCGAAGACCATCATTGTCAGTCTTCAAATTATTGCTTGCGGAAGAAGTGTCGGAAGATGATGGCTGGGGTTTGGAATCCAGGATTTTCAAAGGGGGAACATACTTGTATTTTGATGGTCCTGGACCTTGAGTGTACTCTATAATTGGGGTAAGTTTTGGAAGAGACTGATTCAACTGTCCATAAGATTGCAAGACAGGAACGTAGACATTTTTTCCTCCGCCAACCTGACCAGAGTTCGAGCTTTGCAACCCAGGATTCATTACTACATTAAGGACATTTCCTGACCCACTTCCAATAGCACTTGTTGCATGAGCCAACGCAGCCGCAATATCCGGATTAGTATAGGGAATATCGACCATCTTCAACTTGTTTTCCATGAACTTTAAATCGTTTATCATGTCGTACATTATGTCAGTATTGTCTAAGGCTTTATGGAGCATCATGATGTGCTCCAACTTGTCAGGCTCCGACTTCTTTGAACCTTCTCCAGTTGGCATATTAGTGAAATTTTCCCATGGCTGAGGTAAAGGTACGGTGGAAAAGGAAGATGAGTTGACTCCTGCAATTACGCGAGTTTGTACTAACATAAATTTATATCCAAAAAAAATTCAGCTCAGATAAAAGATAATACCAACAGTACCTAAATCAATTTTTTCGATCCTTGTTCCGTCGCTGGTAGCATGACACGTAAAATGCAAAGGCTCAACTTCCAATAATCCTTGAATTTGCTGTTTAGGAGATAACATGCCCATTTTACCCCATCTCAAATTTAATGGATTCCCTATCAATAAATCTCTGAAATCAACATCTTTCAGTCCCCACAGATGGAACGTCCCAGAACCAAGAGAGCTGACAGAATGGTCGCTTCCATATAATCCCGCATAAGTTAACGGATGACTATACGATTTTGTGACTGGAGGAAGCTCTATTTCGAACAACTCAGGCTCAAACGGAGTTCCGTACAAACCAAACCTGACAGACAAAATAATAATAACCGATTATATTATAATGAATTTAACTTTTGGGTGTATTTCAGGTACCTTGTTCGCAATAAAGCATGTAATGGATCCGTTCGTTTCTTAAGCTCGAATGCAACATCCTTCAGTATGTTTAACACAGCTTCACTAGCGCGTCCCAGATTCTCACTTCTTACTCGGTTCAATAACAGGAAATACCACTGGAGTGAACCCGCTGACGTACAGGACAAAGTATAAGGTAGCAGATCCAGCAGGCTGTTTAAGACGTTCAGAAGGAAATTGCTTCCATCTTCCACTTGAATGCCATGAGTCTCAATGGCACTAAACAAATATCAATATTCAACGTTATAATCTAAGCTAACAGTCAGATTAATCTAAGTATTAAAACAATCACTTACTCGATACATAATACGAGGAGTTTAGCACACTTGTGGGCAGTAGATCGGTCAGACATGAGAATACCATTCATTATTAGTGCGTCCAATTTGCTTTGAACAGCTGTAATGAACATCGCCTGATTATCGCTGCTGCCAATTGGTGGGCCACAGAGATTAACTGCAGCTATCCACACCAGCAAATCTAACGCTGCTACTTGCACCATGATGGAACAATCATCTCCTTCTAAAGAGGCCAACGTTAGCAGCTTGTGGAAGAGAGTTTCTGAAGTCAGCAGAGCTTTCCTCTCAACACTATCAAGAAAATTTCAATTAGCCTCAGACTTTTTTATTTTATTATGATTTTTAACAACATACTCTTCATTAGGATACGAAGTCAGCTTGACTTGTCTGATGGTAATGGATATTTCGTTTAACCAGTCACAGCCGTGATAATCCTTCTTTTTCTCACCCTCTGGCTGGGTCTGCTGAGAATTTGCAGAAGCAGAGGACAGACTACTCATCAGTTTCATATGGGGTAAGGAAGAAGGAGAGTGTGACGAAGACGTAAAACTAGGAAGGAAGTCAACAAACAATTCAGGTTTAGGATGTTTTGCCCATGGTTTGTACATGTGATGAGGTTTGAGTCCATCATACACATTCGCTTTAATAGAAACGGGTGGTTTCGATTTAACCACTGCTGGAATTTGAATAGAAAACGAAGCGGAAGTTGGTGACGGAGAAAATAGAGCTGAAGATTGCGCTGGGTTAAAACTAGCTGCTGCAGGAGATGAATTACTGGATACCTATATGGATTCAAAATAGTTAAAGGTTAAAAGCTCTAACAGTTTTCATTGGGTTATAAGTATGTCTCCTACTCACTTCAGTAGAAACAGGAGCACTTGCACCAGTTTGTTGCGCATTCTTAGCTTTGATTTGCAAGTAAAAACTTCTTCCTTTCTTTAAAATAAGAGATGGACTGGTCATCACCACTGTTCCTCCTTGAGCCGACAAATCTACGTGGGTACTGATATCTAAAGGTCCGCATACGACTTCTGCATTGATTGACTTCAAAAAATCATCGGAAATTGCTGCTGACGAGACATTTGATCGGGATTTGAAAACTCGTTTCGATATGGTAGAACTGTGAGATAGATTGCTTGAGGATCGGTACAAAGTAACTTCAATTTCAGGGAGGTACGACGCGACGCATCCAGCTTGAAGAAGAAATTTGAGATCAATGTGGCCGACACGAGTAGACTTGGGTAAAGTTACCTCGAACAAGTGTTCCTGCTTTGAAAACCTAAAACAATACATGAGTACGTACAGATTTAGAAACAAAACACATAGTTTCAGAATTTCAGGTACAACAACGACACTTATTGGTCATTAATTCTTACTTGGTCTTTTGAAGTCTCCAAGTTAGAGTACTTGAATTAAGTTCCATTTCGTTGTGCTGAAGATGCTGAGGATGTTTTCGCTCTTTTTGAGCCTGAATAACTTTGATCCAACACGGAGGAACATTAGCACTAAATATAGGCTTCAGATTTTCGAATGTGGTTAGTGCCAACAAGTCATTCAGAGATTCCAGTGTAAGAGGCTTATTCACAAGCAGGTCTGGGTGATCAATCGGAAGAAACGGGTGACTTTGCTTTTGTCCGAAGTTGTGTGACATATTGCTTTCCAGCTTGACAGCATCCTCAAATAAATCAACTTCCGATGACGCACCCAACGGGTAAAGCTCTAAGGTACCTTTGCTGGTGCCACAACATAGCTTTTCTAGACCTGCAAAAAGCAATTTCGTTTCAAATATCTTATACTATACTACATAATTATTTAAGTATACAAACTTTAATGGAACAATTCAACTTACTGGAGACATATGAAATTGATGTAATTAGAGCGTCACCACTGGGTTTTTCGATAGCACTTACAACTGAGAAGTCCGTTACATTTAATATTCTAACGCTACCAGTCTTAAGAACTGACGCCAATAGTGAATCTCCCGACTCTGACGAGGGAATAAAACAAAATGACTTTGAAGGCAACTCATCAGTGGATTGGATTTTCTTAATTGCTAGATGTTCCTTGCTCAAAAGAACATTTTTTGCACTGAACACTACTTCGTAACTCAGTAGCACACCAATTACACTATTGACGCTGTTACTGGATTCACTAGTTAAATACACAATAACGTGAGTTCCTTCGGGGTTCGGGAGAATAGCTTGTACAACAGTACAATGAGAAACATCAGACGGTATGACAAGTTTCTCTATCACTGACACCAGGTTCTGTGGCTCTTTCGTCGGTACGTTTGTTGAAGAAGTTGGTTTATTACTGCTTTTGTTACTGTCCGACTTCTTTGGCGTGGAAGTAGCTGTGCCTTTCTTCTTTTGCAAAAAGCATGGCATTTCTCCCTCGATACCCATAGGATCTAACACAAAGGTACTTCCCGATGCATCTGACATATTCATGTCACTGAATATGCTCACAGAATCCGATAGAAGTACACCATCTGACACATACGATCCAAAAGCATCATCATCGAATGCCTGGTTTTCTTGTTTCGTTCCTACATGATAATACAAACAACTCAGTCAACACAACGCAACTCGTCTCCACAGATGACAATCTCCACAAATATTATAATAGCACTGACCTGTACTGCCTACAGAGCTGTAAAGCTCATCACAAGATTTCAGAGTATCCTGTAGTGATACTACGTTTTTACTCAGTCCATACACAAGCAAAAAGGGCACATCTGAGCTTTCAGAAGACTCTGTCTTTAATACTCCTTTCTGCCTGCACAAGGTGCCACCAACAACGACGGAAGGTGGAACTGATTCGTTTTCTTTGACTTTATCTTGAGGAGTTCCAACAATACAAACAGACTGCAATTCTAGTGTTTCGTCAGCATTCACATTATTCGATAAAGATTCTAGAAAAAAATAACGCATGATCATAACATGGATGACAATTCATAAATAATGGGAATTGAAACAAACTTCTAGATCTCAGATATAATTCAGAAACTCCTATTAATGGTCAATCGGTCAATATGTGTACCTTTTACTGTGCTTATCACTTCTTTTAGAGATTCAGAAGTATCCATTACCCAAGCTTCTTTGGGCTTGAACGCCAAGTCACAATAACTCGTGTTTGAAGTTGATTCCATCAACCCAACATCTTTAGGCGTAACTTCGAATCTTAAGGCTTCCTGAAATGCATTAAAACAAGAGTCAGCAAATTTCCCAATTTACTTTTTGAACACTATATATTTTGAAAACACAAATACTACTTGCCTTGGTTTGCTTGCCTATTTCCCACACGACAACGAGACCTTTACAGTAGCCCACAACCATTGCATTATGACACGATGCTCGTCCTAATAATGGAACACCCAACGACGGTTTGTTTATCACGGAAGCCGGCAAAGTAGCACACGTCAGACTGAGAGGCACGTTGTGAGTATGTTCACCGCGTACAAATGGACAAAAGGGAGAGTGTCGCTCATGTTCAGACCTTCCACAGAAATAATGCAGTGTTATAATAAACTTTCCTTTTCATGTATTAAACTGCTTGATGAAATAGAACTGACCAGGGCTCATCTGTTGGTTCCCAGCTGACTAAGCAAACATTGCAGGTAAAACACATTGCCCGATCTTCCCCGTTAGAGCTTGGACTGTGGTAAAATCCTGCTTGAGCCATTTTTTCAGGTAGAGCCCATCTATAAAGTTTACAATAATAAATGATGAAAAAAATTGATACATTGATGTGAAATTTTTTCGGAATAAGAATTTCTTTGATTTCTTTTTAAGTATAATATATAATATTGTATTTTAAAATATTACTTGTAGTCCATGTGAGGCCACGTGGCAAACGTATTCAGACGAGCAGATTCACTGAACATTTGAGTTTTGTCTAATACGGAGTCAGTGTCATTCTTAGAAACATGAAGTAAATTCAGACGCTCCAGAATCGACGAGGCTATGGATAGTTGAGGGATGTAAGCACTTTTTTTCCACAGATCATGAACCATCGCATGAAAGGTGGACTTGAGTACAGAATGTGGAAGTTCTAATTTGACTATGCACCACTGAAACATTCGAAGAACATTTCATTACTTGCACATGATCAACAAAAAGACAATTTTATGTAGAAAATCATACTTTCTCCCTCTTCACTCCTCTTATAGGACACAATTCCTCTCCATCTTTGCCAATCAAAGTCTTTAACTGTTTTTCAACTTCTGCTGCATCTTGATCAGTCTCTACAGAAGGTAGTGATTGACACAGACTTTCCGCCTGCATAGCACATATACAAAATTTTATATCGTCAACGTTTTCTCGAAATAACACAAAAATCCTTATTTACCTCAGCCTTGTACAGTTCAATCTGAACGGTGTCTGATGTTGATTTCACTGGAGTTTGCAGTATCGTTTCCAGCAGCAAAATTCCATTATACTCACTTCGTATTCCGACTTCAGTGCCTTTCACAACAATAACTTTATCAGGTCCAACAGAGAAGTCCCAAGTTTCTTGATCTATTAAAAAATACGATACAATATGACAAAACATTGTAAATCCTTGTATTCAATTCAAACCACATTATACAAGCTCACCTTTGGAAATCTTCGCTTCATACACAACTTCTCCCAATGTCGGATCAACAACAAAAATCTTTCCACTGGAGGTTCCAGCAAGAATGACGTTCAAATTGCTGTGGAAAGCCACTTGACAGACTTCCTCTCCCTTTGAGACTTCCAGTGGCCTTCCATCACTGACCATTAAGTCCACTCCGTCCATGATGATGACTCACTGATCACAATCGGAGCCTCACTCTTCTTTCCAGATCACGCAAACCTCATTCTCTGCAAAAAAGAACAAACCCATCCATCACTTGTTTACATTTCAAAACAAAGCACTTACACTGTACACACATTACACACGAAAATCCATGCATATTATGACAACATACATGAACTGAAAATGAAGGGAAAATTTTCCTATCACAATTAAAACTTACTAACACAAACATTTCAGTATACACACACGACATTGTGTCTTGTGTCATCTGTCTTAAACAATAAAGAGCTTAACTGACCTCAGACACCACCGATCCCCAGAGGAAGTCCGTGTCTGTCTTTCTTCTCCAGCGACAGGAATCGCGTAATTTCCGCCGACACCGAAAACACCCGTTAATACCCGGTTTGACTTGCTTAAACAGCTACAATTATTGCAATAATCATTCATTCACGTTGAAATAAACAAGAGAAAGTGGGTGATATCTCACAGAGAGGAGGACTAATTCTCCAGCAGGAGCAGCGAAGAGCGAACGAGTCAATCGTATTTCCCAATCTCCTTCAATCCAATGAGAACAACTCGAATTCTCTGAGTGAGCCGGGGAAACTCAACTGCGTCTCAGCACGTCACTTCACGTTCGTCTTGTCGACACCAAATTTGAAATCGAGGCAACTTTAGGCATGACATGTTTAAAACACGACGAGGCGTGACAGATTAATTGATTGATACGTAATTAACGTCCAGTTGAGGTGATTACGTTCCAGGGTTATGAATGTGGCGGGCGTGCTAACAGGGGGAAGAGGAGGAAAGGGAAAAATGCACTGTACTGCAATTAGCCGATGCGGGTGACTCTCGAGAGATCTCTCCTCTTGCAATGCACAACAAGCTACTCTCCTCATGTCAATTCTCACTGCATGCAAACTCAGCCTTTTTTAAATGCAGTTTTTCATTTTTTCGAATTCAGTTTTTAAATATCATGACAAGCTGTAGCACTCGAACGAAAGCATGCATATTAAATAATATATTTTACAGATCCGTAACGCATTTTGTTGAACTGCAACTAGCTCATTTTTTAAATGCATTTATGAAATAATATATTTTACAGATCCGTAACGCATTTTGTGAAACTGCAACTAGCACATCTTTTAAATACGTTTAGTGGATCTGGCAAGGTTTTAAACATTTTGAGTTTAGGGTTATGTCACAACTAAAATTTGAAGTCAATGCGAAGAATCAAAATTATTTAAAAAAGATAGTCGATCCCATAATTAACTTTATCTCGTACTCTATGCTTAAATGGCAGTGCGGTGCTTAGCTTAACAGGTGCGATTTCAAAATTCAGAACCAGAATATTCTATGGTTTTTTGATAAAGAAGGCAGTTTAATGAATGATGTATATGAATTTCAATTCAAAATAAAGTGTCCAGTTGTCTGAGGGCCACGCGTGCGGTTTGTTGGATAAAAAATAATTAAATATTCATTCAATTTCCTGCGTAAAAGTTAGAGAAAGTAAAAGTTAAGCTTCACCGTAATGACCATAAAAAGTTATTCATTACTCATTGTGCACTCATTTCGAGTTCGCAGTTAATTGGATACTTTACCCTTCATGACCTTGTTAATATATTATTGTGAAAGCTACCTGAGAGACTTCATGATATTCATGAATGAATTTTAAAAGAAAAACTTATTTTTACGATTTGATAAAGCGTGGTATAATGGTGTACTTAAAGACTCACATAGCATCCTTAATCACCTTATCTGCCTTCTAGGTGAAGTATGAGCATAAATTCAGACAGTAGTGTAATTCATTTATGGTAAGGTGAAAAGGTGTAATTAATCCAGGTATAAAGCGAAGATTGACTCCGTACTGGGACATAGTTAGTGCGTAGGCCTGGGTCTGGACTGGAGGATCTAAAGAGTCGAAACAAAGTAGAATCCCATTGTCTACTCATTGACGGCTTCAATCAATTGGCAGGGTATCACAGCCCCCTTAACTTTTGTTAGCTAAATAAAGACTCCAATGATTTCCAACTGCTGGTGGAATTAAGGTCTGGAGTTATGATTTGAATTTCATTTTTAGTAACTGTAAAAGAAGTAAATATTCACTTCATTCAGTCCTAGTCTTTGTTGAGAACTTTCATACATACAATTAAATGCTTGATTAAGGCTTGGTGAGAAAATAATTAATTTCGTAGTATTAACCAGTCAATACCAGGAATAAGAGGTGGATAGCCGTTTGTATTAACTAAATAGTAGCTTGCCAATCACAATTTGTGGTGTAGTACCTCCTACTACCAAACTGACGGGACAATTATTACCTGTGTATTTAATTCAACGCGTGCTTAAAATTGAGATAGAAAAGCAATTTGGTCAGTTAAACCTTTTGGTTTATACTCCAAAGTACTTGATTATCGCTTTGTGAGTTGAGCTGTTGAGCAGTCCTGGGGATTGCAAATCTTTAGAAAGTTGATTGCATAATGTTTTTCACGGCTTACCAAAGATGGTTGTGGACTTGTCTCTCGTACCTGACAGTTTGCAGATTCACCCTGGTTGAAGATAATGAAAGGGGGTATCGCATTAAAAAATCAGGGAAGATTCGGACTTTCATGTATTACGCGATTTGGGTGAACTCGAGTATCAAAATTACTTATCTGGTTTTGACTTATCATGGATTATTGGGAACTGAAGTAGGATTTCTGGATCAAATGTCCATGTGGGACTGGTTTCTCTGCTTTTCGCAGTTGGTACAGGAAACTATTCTGTGGTACTGCAAGTACCCATTGTTTGAAGTCATTCATGCTAACTGGACCGTTCAAGAAGCAGTTTACAAAAGACTAGGGAGTCCCAAGCACGTAGATTCTAAAATTCTTAAATCTTGTAAAAGTGTCGTCCGAATGCACGGGTAAGTGCACTTTAATCACTTTAAATGTTTTTGTAAGGAGTAACTCAGTACAGTAAGTATATTATAAATTGTATGATAATCTGACATCTGATAGAACAATCGTGTTTGTGGGCTGTGGAGCTTTGGTGATTCAGTTCTTCACTTCTCCAAAATATTCTTTGAACACGTATTCTGCATTTTCTTATGACAATTGGATTTTAAGAATTATTTTCGCTGCTCACGAGTATACGTACATGTTTCACATTTGGATTCACCAAGCATTCTCCATCGTTCTGCTGGAAATGTTTTCCATAACTTACGCTGCATTAATCACTGAAATGAGGAAAGTTCTTGAAGAACTTTCAAAATATGGGGTAATCCAAGACTTGGAAGAATTGGGAGAAAGCGATTCGAGAGAGCTGTCCCGAAGTGCTTTGGCTTTGGAAAGGATGAAAAGACACAGACAATTCATTCCTGACAGAGTTTTGAATCCTAACGACGTTCTATCTGGAACACATTACTGTTTAAATTCACTACTTCATGACTACAAAAAGATAATGATAGCTGCGCATCAATTCAATGCTTGGGCTGGAAAGATTATGGGCGGAACAACAGCGTCAAACTATGGTCAATTTATTTCCGATGTCTTCATGATGATTCAACTGCTGAAGGAACCTGATGTTGACTTCTTTGGAGTTTTTTTCTTTTTCGAAGATGCTTGTGCTGGAATGACCATGTTGTTTCGAATGCTGATATTAGTATCTAAAGTTTATCCGGCATCAGATGAATTTCTGCAGGCATTCAAAACTTACCTGCAACATCAAGGTCCTCACCGGAAATATCTACTTCGATATCAAAGGACACTTCGTATTGTGGCTACAAAAATCGGTGGTTATTCAACAAAGCCTACTACTGTTCCGAACGGTATTAATGCGTTGATGTAAGTTGACCATGTCTCTCAAATTATACTTGCATTGATTGTGTCAGTCAGTTTAATTTGATGATTTCAGGAATTACTATATTGGGGCTGCCATGTGGAAACGCCCTGATGCATCCAGTGGAAGAAGAACCTAATTTGAAATCTGTATTTGATACGCTGCTTCTGTTTTGTCATCATTTAAAGATGGGAATGCCATATTTTAATGTAGAACGCAAATTGTAAAGCATTGTAGTTGCAAGGAACTTAGAAAAAGGTTGCCATATAGGAAAGGGAAAAACATTCTTTGTAATATTTATAAATTGAAGGTTGTTTGCGTGTATTCAACGGATTCTGACTATCGTCAACGTCCAGCAATGAAGTTTTAAATAATGTGACGGATTACTATACCACCAATTCCAAGTCGGAAGCAACGCGTATTTATCCTCTACATGCCTGATATTTGATGCTTTATAAAAGTTTGATAGTTTAATCAAACATTAATTGTTTGTGTCAATTAACTGTTACTAAATTAAACATAAATCTCAATTCGGTTTTCGAAGTTGTGTGTGTATGAAATAAGTGAGATGTTTTTAAGGTTTTTCCAGTTTTATGGAACTATTTAATTGCATATCTCCAGTTAATTCGAGCAATTAGAAGTTTAGATAAAGAAAAATCCCACAACTGAAGCAACTCATGCAATGACAAGCAACTATTTCTAACTGCATTGCAAACAATAAGTTGCAGGTTTGCTGATATGAAAATACGTTCAATATGCATCAATATTGCAATTCGAAAGCAATACAATGAAGATAGTTTGTCGTTGCATTGCTTTGGCTGATTTAAGACGACAATTCTGTCGTCTCTTCTGAGATAAATTCCTTAGCTTATATGGCTTATAACAACTTAAGAGTTATGTTGAAGATCCTGGACCCCGATGACCTCCAGTGATTCCAGTACCCCGGCATTAATAATTGGGGAAGGGCACGTTCACAGGTAGTGTAGAAGCTACAATAAAAAACTAACTCACATGAAAAGGTATAATAAATGGAATTGGTTCACAGTTAACAGCTGTAATTAAAGAGACAGTAGACAATGCTTTTCATTTTTCATGCTCCAACTACTGAAAATATATTTTCCATAAGACCTACTTCGTTAAGCTTGAAGATTCATTTCGTCATAAATTATATTCAGTGCCATTAATTCGGCAAGCATTCCCATTTGTACGATGTCCTAAACCGAACGGAAAATAAAACTTGCTGAATGTTCTTCCATTTGCTTCGCTTTCTTTCGTACCCTTCCTGATTTCCCATCCTAACCTGTCTAAACGCTTGGTAGATTCCACAACGGATGGTAATAAC
>JAQGBV010000652.1:0-23779 GCA_034698685.1 Isotomurus pseudopalustris
TGTATTTGAATCGCTGTCCCCAACATTTGATTTTACACCCTTCACAACCTTTACTTGTTTGACTTTGCCATTGACAGTGTTAAGTGAAACCCCCTCTGTACTGTCTGCTAAGCTAGCTACGTGTCCCGTAGGGACGCCATTTTTAATTGCAGAAGAATTCTGTAAATTTTCTTGTCCTGGCTGAAGTCCAGAAGCATCCGGGGATGGATGAGTTGCAGCTGTTTGCCCGGGAACTGTCCCTCCGGACAAGACATCAGTTGTATTTACACCGGGCACTAGTCCGTCGGTTGAAGGTGTCTTAACTTGATTAACTTGATCATTGACAGCGTTCAGTGACACTCCTTCTTTTGTGTTTGTTAAGCTTTCTACTTCTGCCGTAGGGACCCCCAATCCATCAGCATTTGCAAACGAATTTTGCAGAGTTTCTTGTCCTGGATGCAGATCAGAAGCTGCTGGTAATGTTTCACCTGCAGCAGCTTGTCCAGGAATGTTGACTTGTTTTACTTGTTTATTGACAGTTTCCAGCTGCATCCCATTTTTGGAATCCGCAATGCTGCCCACATTATCAGTCTTAGGGATCACACCAGATCCAGCACCATTTGTACTTACACCCTTCACAAATTTTACTTGTTTGACTTTACCGCTGACAGCGTTGAGTGACACGCCCTCTCTAGTGTCTGCTAAGCTGCCTACGTGTCCCGAAGGGACGCCAAATCCATTTGTACTTGCAGACGAATTCTGTAAAATTTCCTGTCCTGGCTCCAGATCAGAAGCTACTGGCAATATATCACCTGCAGCAGATTGTCCGGGAACTGTCAAAGTAGTGCCAACATCCGTTGTATTTACTCCGGGCACTAGTCCCTCGGTTGAAGATGTTTTAACTTGATTAACTTGATCATTGACAGTGTCCAGTGACACTCCTTCGTTTGTGTTTGTCAAGCTATCAACATCTGCTGAAGGGACTTCCAATCCATTTGAACTTGAGGATGAATCTTGTAGATTTTCCTGTCCTGGCTGTAGACCAGAGGCTGTCGATGATGAATTAGCTGGAACTGCTTGTCCGGGAACTGTTACAGCAGACCCGACATCCTTTAAATTTACACCCTTCTGTAGTCCGTCTGTTGAAGGTGTCTTTACTTGATTAACTTGACCTTTGACAGTTTTAAGTGAAACCCCATCTTTTTTATTTGATAAGGCGCCTACGTCTGATTTAGGGAGGCCCAATCGATCGTCTTTTACAGACGAAATCGGTGGCGATTCTTGTCCAGGCTGGATATCACCTTCACTATCCTGTCCAGGAATTGTTACCTGTTTAACTTGGTTATTTACTGCATCCAGTGGAACCCCATTTGTAGTGTCCAGCACGTTTCCAATATTATTCGTTGCAGGGACTCCCACGCCAGATGTGACGTCCTGTGTATTCACGTTCTTCATTATGGAGTCCGTTGGAGCCACGTTTTGGGGGACTTTTACTTGCTTAACTTGACCATTGACAGCGTTTAATGTTCCACCATTTTTGGTATTTAATAAACTGCTTACACCTGTGTTACGGACTCCACCTTGAGTCCGTGGATTTGCCTGTGTTGACGTTGAATTTTGAGAATTATCTGTCTCATTTGTATTAGGGATCTCGAATTAGAAAATTTATTAGTAGAAGGTTTGTTTTTGGAGAATTATTTATAAATACCTGGCAAAGGTGATCCGGATGTAACAACCAATCCTGCTACGAATGTTAGTGTGAGTATAACACACCCGTAGCTTTGTCTCATGTTTTAAACAACTGGCTTCTGGTGTCTCTGGTTTATAAATAACTGCGCATAGACTACGCAGAATATGTCAGTGTATTATCCTAAAATCTTATCTTAAAAACTATATTAATATTATTATGCTTGAAAAGAATGGAATAAAACAATCGACACTTCATTCCTTGAAATGACGTGCATTTAATGGGGAAATGATTTCGTACTGTCGATTAAGTTATAAGTTAATGAAGTAGAAATAATAAATAACGAATGAATGTAGAAACAATGTGTACTCCCTAATGCTTGAGGTCATCAATTACTACTTTTAAATCATTTAAAACAATTGCATCAATACAAATCACAGCCTGTTTGTAAGTTCCAAATTCCTGTTGTCAACTTGGGCTCAGAATTAAGTTTATTATATATAGCCTGATTTAAAAGGAGGGTTATGAATTTCCCGCAAAATTAATTTGGAATGTCAACGGCAAAATACTACCGTTGAAATTCAAATTTGCAAATGATTAGACACAATTCAGGCCTATCGACGTTGCAATTAACTACACAATTGAAATGGTAAGAAATATTAGATTTATGCACTTATAAATTATACACTGCTTTTTCCAAAATGGCAAGTCAATATATGAGCCAGATATTAGAAGTTTAAACAGCAAGTAACAAAATATGTACTGAAATAAATCTAGATTAAACTAGACGAGCTAAGAACTGGGAAATATCATCAGATCTCGCTAGCGATGAGAAAATTGAGAAGTCAGCAGTTCAGACTTCCTATAAATTACGCTGGACAAATTTTTTTGTGTGGACTGCTTCGGTTTTAAGTAAAAATTCGATGATTCATTATATATTTTTTATTTCGATGTCTCAAGTAGTAAATATTGTGCAATTTTGTAACTGTACAGAAATGGAATCGTGCCAAGTTTTGATATGCGTACGGATGGTGTGCTTGACGTTAAAGTTAACAGGGTACCCTAATTCTTCCTCTGTAAACAGTGCTTAGGTTCCTCCGTTTGTGTTAATGCTTCTGATAGTGACCATTGACTTCCGGATTTTTGACGCATTTGCAGTTGAAATTCAAGCGACATATATAGTAAACTTTCCCTGCTTAGACAACATTTAAGAATGTAACAAAGGGTGTTGTGGCGTTTTCGGGATGACAATTTAACTAAGACATACTGTATTTAGAGCTTTCTGTAACTAGTTCTAATTCAGACGAATTCCTTGCTAAACGTAACAACTTTAGGACTATACGGCTACGAACGTGAATGGGAAAATAACACAGCTGAATCTTCGTCTCATGTTTTAAAGGTGTATCACTACAAACGTCTCTAGTAGATAATTTTTTTCAGGGACTCTCTGTGGGATATGAATGGATTCTAAAGCTTATGCCCAATAATATTTGTGCAGCTTTAGTTTGAATATATAAAAAAATAGCAAGGTTTACGTTCGTAGGAAGTGCGTACATTTAATGGCAAAATATGTTACCCGCCGCCGTTAAGACGTGACTGCAAATTGTGCAAATTCAACGAAAAGGAAATATTTACGGACGTGAAGCACAACGAATATTCCGTACGTTTTGAGGGCATTCATTAATACTCTTTAACTCAATTAAAACACAAACACATAGTCCTTTCATAGCTTGGAAATTTATATTGTTAGCTTAGGCTTAAAATTAATTTTGCTGTATTGTAACATAATTATGTCTTAGACAGAGCCAATTAAAACTTATAAAAATTATTTCTATGCAGACACAGTGCATTATAAATTTCAAAATTCTAATGTCTTCAGCCTTAAAATACAACTGATTTTGAACCTATATTGAATCCCGAATCCCGATGAAATTCTATTCAACAAAAATTCGAAATGAGACTTAAAATGCGAAATTTGTTTTAATTAATTTTACTGAAGCTAAGATGCACATAGCACGAGTCTAAATAATCTAATAATAGTTATTGACAAGTCATTGTACTCTAAACAGAGCAATATCTTCTGTGAACTCTTTCCCTCCCCATATTCACTTAATTGCTAACACTTCAGAAAACATAAAATACCTGTAAAAACACTTTTTCGTTGTACAATAATACTAACGAAAGTAAAATAGTCTAAAACTTAATCTACAACTCCAGATTCCTTCAGAAATGTTCGTTTAACTACTACTTAATTATCACCAATTTTTTATTTGAGTTTGTAATAAAATATAAAATACCGGTTATGCTACTGGCTATTTCTCTTCCTTTCAAACGCCGTCTTTGCATATCAATTACATTCAACCATTTTTTATAAGCGTGCCGGTGTTCAAAACATCGATAAATCCTCCTTCGTCTCCTCCTAAGATTCCATTAGTATCAATAGTATCCTCCATAATAACTCCTTGACCAACCTGCAGGCATATTTGGTCCTAAAGGTGCTCGTGGAGAGTTAAAAGTGTCATTTCGCATTCCATTGTTGAAATTGAAAACACCATCTGTTCGTAATAAGTGGAGTCCTAATGGGTCACTGCCAGTAGCCACTGAACCACCTCCAGGATTTAAGGGTGCAGAATTTGTAGACTTTGTAGAATCGGTTCCTGGATCGCCGTTTAAATTTAAAACTGTTCGTAAAAAGCTGAGTCCCAATGCGCCTTGGTTTAATAAACCGCCAGTAGCCATGGAACCACCTCCAAAATTTAAGGATCTTGGGTCAATTGAGTTCGTAGATGCAGCTTTAGAAGTGTCTACCCGTGCGATGCCAGTTGATTCAAGGAGGTAATACAAGGCTCCATCTTGAGTTCTGGGTAGCCCGTTGTTCGTTGTATTACTGGAATTTGAAAGCGTTGTGTTCGTGTTGTCTCCTCCGTCAGTAGTCGTTTTGTTTTGTGATGTTTTCAATTGTTGTGAGTCAGGGTTTGCATTCGCATTCGCATCGCTCCAAAAATTTACTGGCTTAACGCCCAAAACGTGAACTAATCCTCCTTCTACGCCATTTCCAATGTCTTTGGAGTTGAAGTTTGAAACTAAGGGTCCGCCATCGCTTCTCCCGTACTCTGTCGTCACACCATTGAGGTTTGAAGTTCCCGCATAACTCTGTGACCAGCTTCCAAAACTTCTACTACCCTTTTCGTTCTGGGCAGATGTCTGAACTTCAGTTTCGTTTGCTGGGACTTTAACCGTGTCATTTACAACGTCAACTTTTGCATTGGGTTTGGGCTTTAGCGTTGTGGGTACGTCAGTAGTTGTGGATCCAACTCCACTTTTCTTCTCAGGCGACTTCGTTGTTGCTCTCGTTCCAGAAAGTTTCACTTTAGTAGAGTTAAGAATTTCGATATCTTCTCCAGAATTTAACTTCACCAAGCCGACTAAGCTTGTGTCTTTCTGCAAGTGTGATTCTGTTGTAGTCTTAGGGACTTTCGTTGTACTTTTGGCTGTTGTCGTGTGTTTATTCTTCTTATCTTTTGGGCGTTTGGTTGTATGTTTCGATCCTCCGTCATTTTCCAGTTTTTCTTCAGAGTTTTTGCCGTTAGATTCTTCCACGCTAGGTTTTTTTGGAGCTTTAGTGCTTCCATTGGCCTTTTTAGTCAAGTTTACGTGCCCTGTTTGTAAGGATTTTGCTTCATCTGACTTGTTGGAACTCACTTTGGTGTCATTTATAGAATGTTTTGCTGGAAAATTACACACCGAACTAATTGTAAGAATGCGCTAATAATTTAAATACATTTTTGGATTTAATAATTTATAGGTTATCTTACCTGCAGAAGAAGGGAATCCTATTGAAACGCTCCAGATTTCTGCAAACGTTATGATGAATAAACAAAACCTCAATATTTTATTCATTGTTAAAATTCTCTTGTAAATAAAGTTCGTTTAGCTTATTGCTGGCTAAAAAGCCTTTGTGGATAAATTTCGAGGACAGTGTTTGTGATTTATGTGCCATAAAAGTCTAACGGCTGAATTACGAAAGACTTAAGTGGAAAAAAACAATCGGCAATAATTTTAGTTGCAAAAAACATCATTGTAGTGTTGGGTTTTACATTGTTTAGTTCTTAATTTGTCTAAAGCATATCAAGTAAGGAATTCAATAATAACTATAGAAAAATTTATGTACTAATAAAAGATTGAAACATTAATATTATTCGATTACGAGGATTACAAATATTTGACAAACAAGGCACTCCTTACGATTCTGTCAAAATCAAGCTCAATAGAACACCTCTTCTTGTGCTGGAATACATTCATATTAGTGAATTACACAAGTTTTGGATTGACGTCAACTTCTATTTTACAACAATGAAGATCGTATAGGAATCTGAAATTTCGTAAATAACTTTAAACTTCGGAGTAAATAGCAGAATATGTTGGAATCCTGTCAAACTTTGACTAATTTAATTGAATCAACACAACTAAGTAGGTTGCAACGGCTGCCGTAATCTAAAATTAAAAAGAAAACCAAACTTGGGATTTTTCAATTGAACATTAAGTTGTTCTGGTTGTAAGAATAAAATTATTATTAAATTTAATTACCGAAGACAATAGCTTGCAGTTGATATCACAAAATCTAGTTTGTATTTTGTTTCCTTGTGTTAGAAGGTGCAAATATCGACTTGGAGCCTGATGGTAAATCAATACAGATTAATTAACTATGTAAACAATATAAAAATTTTAAATTCGTGTAAATCATATCTGATTAGTTACGTACCACAAAATCGTTGTTTTCAAAACATTCAATTGAAGTAATGAAAAGATCCTGATGCGCGTTCGTTAAGCTTGTGGAAGCTTCGCACAACTTGTAAAAACTGTGAAAGAGTATCAGAACAAGAAAGAGTGAAGTAAGCACTGGTCCCATGTCCACAATTAGTAAATTTGATATTGTGAAGTACGACACAATTGATCCCATTCCAATAAAGTTTAAGGTTTCCAAAGTAAGTCTCGTATCCAAAGTTGAATTGAATTTGTCTATAATCTTGTGTAGTTTAAGGATAAACTGAAAATCGTCTTTGAACTTGGTGTTCGGAAACGAAAATACTTTTTCTGGTAAAATATCCAAAGACCTGCTGTGTATTTCATAAACACGGTTATTTATAGATGCTGTTAGTAGCTGTAAATAAAGTTCAATTGTGTGAAGCGAGAAATTGTGATTGAAAGTTGTAGTGGAAACAGCGACATTCCAAACTCGATCCATTATGAATCCAATATGGCAATCTGAAGCTCCCTCGAGGTTAGCATACGCTGCGAATAAATTGAGCAGAGTGACTAGTGATATGTAGCAGAGTAACCTTTTGTTCCAACTTCGATTAATTAAAGTGTAAGATTCCGAGGAAATCGGTCCTTGTGATTTCAGAAAATCCTCCAGTTCTGTCCATAATTGAGTTACCTTTTGAGAATTCATTAGACAGTCTACTCTTATCCAAGTAGCGAGAATAGTCTGAAGTACAGTCCAACCAGCCATCGATTTGTAGAAGAAAGCGTTGCGATTTATTCGTTTGAAACATTCGTCAGCATCTTCAGATTGCATTTTTTCGTTTACGATCCTTTGAACAATGAAAGCTAATCCAAACACAGTAGAAAGAAGTGCCCAAACTGCAGTACAAATCGTAAAAATTGTATGGTTTTGTGTTTTTTGATTTATGAATTTGGTTTTAGAAGGGAAGAATCCCAGAATTTGAGATACTAAAATGGGAAATGTAAAAACGGGTGGATCCATTCCCATGTTGTGCTTTCTTATTTGTTAAAAGGGAAGTGAAGAAACGACAGTTGAAGAACTACTAACATTTTAGTCAAAAGCTTCTAATATGAAAATTTATTGGATCAATAAGTGTGCACTTCTTTTCGCAGATAAGGGCGTAAACGATTTTGGTTAGTAAACGTTATTAAGGAGAGTGAATTTTCAAAGTTTTATTGAACTGCTTATTTGTCTGCTAAGTTGTGTTAATGGGAGTAAAATTGGTTTATCTTATCGACAACAAACTACAGCTCCTGTAAATATTTACTTTAGAACAATTCGGGGTTTGCTAGATTATCTCCTTGTAATTTGCGTAGAACCTAATTATTTACAATAGAACTTTTTGTAAGTTTACGTTATTTTCTTCAAAATTGTACTTTCTCATGGTAATTTGTTTTCAACCGAAAATCTTGTAAGAACAGACCTTCCCATATTCGTTTTTTTAATCGCTCTCCAGGTTATTTTGTTTTATAAATGAATTTCGAAAGTCGTATTGAAATCGCTGTTTATTTTCAAAACAAAAATAACTTAGAATACTATGATCCGTAATTGAAAATTTTGCCGTGAACATGAACATTGGCCATGGTGAATTGAATAACTAAAAGTCCATTTATTTTTCGGTAGATCTTGACATCAAACAAAGCTATGCTATTTTAACTTTAATAAACCTCTCCTTTAAACTGTTTAAAATCGAGAGGTCCATTAGACTTTAAACTATGAAAGTATGACCAGGTTATACAGAAATTAGAGTGAAAAAGTTAGAGTGAAAATACGCATACATTATTATTGAATGTTGACCATTCGGTTACACTCTTAGCATGGGATAAGTGTATGGTGACACTGCAGCTTCCTCCTTGAGTTCTGCCATAAAAGCCCACACTACCCACAAGAAGTAAGATTGAAGTAACGTCCAAAGGAAGGTGTAAAAAACACTGTGTTTGTCCCCTGAGGTAAAATCCCGAAGGATCCCAAGGACCCCCACAATCACGAATATGACACTTAAGACAAACCACACCATACACAATGTTCGGTTTCTCTAAAAAAGATAAACAATGTGTACTAAATATGCTAGCGTATACTGTCTATCAGTAAAGTTGGGTGTATTACCTTAATTGCTCCCACGAGAAGTAAAACTGCCACGAGAATGTACAAAACTCCGAAAACGATCACGACGGTTGTCAAAATCCTAAGATATGCATCTAAGAAAATGAATAATAATTTAAGTTGTTTCAACTGGTTTTTTGTATTCTGATCTCATTAACCTGTAGTGGCATCCTCCTTGTCTTTAGGGGAATTCTGAGCTCCTCCAATATAAAAAACGAGGACTCCAGACAGGCTAAGCCGACAAATTGCAATAACCTGAAAAATGAATATTCCTGTCCACTTGTATTTACTCAGCAAATAAATAAAACAACAACAAAAGTGAATCAGACAAATTAAAGAGTTCGTACCAATTCCACAACTGCGATTATTTTCGCTCCCC
This sequence comes from Isotomurus pseudopalustris, assembly GCA_034698685.1. Lineage (NCBI taxonomy): Eukaryota > Metazoa > Arthropoda > Collembola > Entomobryomorpha > Isotomidae > Isotomurus > Isotomurus pseudopalustris. The sequence continues at coordinate 8,935 of JAQGBV010000652.1, forward strand.
ACTGTAGGGACTCGTTGCAACAGGGATGCATTTTTCGTTTCGTAAAATAAATTAACGCTACGAGAAGTATTTAAGGTTCACTGATGTCTGTAAATGGGTTTGTTTGTGAACGGAAGAAATGCTCGCGAGACAATCTGGATCTCCTCACTTCTTAGAATACTCGTCAGAAGATTGTGGGAACACCTGGAACTAGAAGTCAGTTTCATCTTTTCTTAGCACAGAATCTTTTATAATTTAAGCCAATCGATGTCTTCACATTTTTTTTAAACTTGTACGTCCGAGTCAGTTTTTACGGAATTCTAATCTTAGCTTAAGACATTTATGCATATAAATGATGTCATAGTGCTCAATTTTATTATACAGGGTGGTTCATTTAATGGAACACACATTGAATCCACCGGAAGTTTGAATGTGCTGTGCTATCCAAAATATTTGCACTTCCCGTGAAAGCCATCTGTGTACTCACTTTGATTCTCCTTGAACTTCTAACTACTGACACTCTGACACTGTTTACTTCTTACCTCCGACACGATCCGAAACAACACAAACCAGCCTAAGAAAAATTCTTTAGAATCCTCAGAATTCGATTGGCTCTGTGCTGCATTACACATTACATTGTTGATTGTTAGTATTATGGCCATGAGTTATTGCCACAAGATTTGTTAACTCTCTTCGTTTGAATATTAAAGTTTGAGCTAATCCAGGTGAATGTAAACACCCATCCTCACTAACATTTTTCTAGAGCATATCACACATATCTCCTATTACAGAATATATTTTGTATGTTAAATTGTGTACTTGAATATGGGATAGAGAAATCTCATGAGAGTGAATGTTTGCTCCATTGAAAACGGTGCATAAATAAATATATGCTCGGCTGGTATTGTTCGAATAAATAAATATATTATTGTTTCTTTCTTCAATAACTGGATTGACAGAATTTGAATTGCCGTATGAACCAAACATAATTTGAATACTAAATCACACCCAACTATGACAGTGAATAGTGAAATATTTGTTTTAATTGTAGTACAATTGTAAATTACGAAGCACCCGGTTATGTAGAATTTAAAGTGTACTTATTTCGTAATGTCGACCATTCGATTCGATTACACGCTTGGCTTACGATGGGAATTTGGCGATACGAGAGCTTCGTCCTTGAGTTCTGACATGAAATCCCACACTACCCATAAGAAGTAGGTTCGAAGTAACATCCCAAGGAGGCCTGGACCTCTTCGTGTCATGTCTCCTGAGGTGATATTCCAAAGCATCTCAAGTACCCCCACAATCAAGAGGATAAGGTTTACGATAAACCACAACATACACAATTTTCGACTTCTCTGAGAATGAAATAAAAATGTGCATAAAAGAAATAGTTAAATTTCTATTAATGAAGTTGTATATGTTTTCAATACTTTGATTGCTCCTACGAGAAGCAAAACTGCCAGAAGAATTTCCATAATCGCAACGACAATCACGATGATTGTAAATATCCGAACGATGACTTCTAAAAATCAATCTGAATTAACTTCTAATAAATAATCTGATTTTGTCTATTTTGACTTCGGAATTCCAGCAATTCTTTTACCTGTAGCTGCGGCAGTCTCCTTGTCTGGAGGGTAAGATTTCATTTCTTCGTCACTTTCATCTTTTAACCCTGGTGCAGTCAGACCTCCTCCAAAAACGAAAATTAGGACTCCCAGAATTGAAAAAAGCTGAAAAATATCCATTAAGTGAATTTATTCCTCTCCACTTGCATATATCTGTAATCAGGCAAGGAAAGTTTTCGTACCATTTCCAAGATTGCAATAACTTTCGTCCCTGTCTGGAGGGAACAGTTGCAACATGAACCCATTTTATTTGCAGTTTAAAATATTTCGTAAAATTAATTAACGGTTATAAAAGTGTTTTAAACTTGAGTGATGTCTTAAAAAATAATGTGTTGGCTAGTGGAAGGATAAAATGTTCGGGAGAGAAGGTGGATCTTCTCAAACTCCTCAGGAGACTCACAGAAGATTGTGAGAGTATGTGGATCTCTTTTTCTGGTAAGAGATCTGAAGACCTGCTGTGCTTTTCATAAACACGGTTATTTATAGATACTGTTAAAAACTATCAGTAAAGCTTAATTATGCGAAGAGAAAATGTTTTGATTTGATATTGTGGTTGAAAGGAAACAGCTACATTCCAAAGTCGATCCATAAGAACCCAATATGGAAATCTAAAGCTCCCTCGAAGTCTAAATCCAAAACTATAAACAGAAGTGCCCAAGTGTTAGTAGCTAAAATAGTTGCAAGCTCAGTGCTCAACTCGTCCTAATTTCATGTGTATTAATGAAAGGTAACGAGTTTAGATGAAGTGGAAGGATTAAGATTAAATGAGTTGAATGAAGGCACGGGAAAAGACTGAAGTGTGAAGAAGCTGATGAATTTGATAATTGGAGCTAAATAAATGTAATTGAAGTAATTGTACAGGATATTTTTGAAACAAGTGCAACGTCGATTACTACCCAGAGTTAAATTGAATCAAGACGATTAAGTAAGTTGTAATGGCTGCAGTTATCTAAAAATCCAACACGTACACAATAGACCCTGTCAATTACATTAATCTCTAACAGTTGAAAACTAAATGGCTATATATTACCGAAGAGAGTAGCTTGCAGTTTATATCGCAAAACCTTGTCTGAATTTTATTTCCTCTTGAGAGAAGGTGGAAAAGTTTGCTGGGAACCTGAGGGCCACACAAAATAAGGGCAAATAATAAATTGTGTAAGTAACGTACAAATGAAAATAGCTTACCGAAAATCTGTGACATTCAAAAGATTCAATGGAAGTGATAAGAAGATTTTCATAACTCTTAGGAATGCTCGTACAAATTTCACAAAACTTAAACACGCTGTGCACAAGAATTGAGAGCAATATGGACGTAAAAATGACTGGTCCTGCGTCCAATGAAATAATATTCGAAATAACAAAGTAGGAGAAAAATGATCCAATTCCAATGAAATTCACAAACTCCAGCGTAAGTCTTGTGTCGTGCGTCGAATTGAAATTGTCCAAGATCTGATGTATTTTCAAGACAAACTGAAAGTCGTCTTCAACCTTTTTCTGTGCTGTTAAGGAAAATAGTTTTTCGTTTCTGTCTAAACCTCTGCTTTGTATTTGGCTTGTGCGATGGCTAATTGCACTTTTTAAGAGTTGCAGGTAAATTTCAACAGGTTGAAGGGAGAAATTATGGGTCAATGTGATAATAGTAATTGTCACGTTGCCTATTCTTCCAATTATAAGGCCAATGGGGCAATCTACGACATCCTCAAGGTTAACATAAGTCATCCCGATGAAAGTAAAAGTGGAAATAATTATGTAGGACAGCAACCGAATATTCCAGGATCTCTTTAGTTGGTGCCAAAATCCTGGAGAGGCTTGTTCTTCTGAGGTTATGAGATGCTCAAGTTGTGTCCACAAATGTGTTACACTTTGAGACTGTCTAAAATATTCTATTTTTATCCAAGCTGCAGTAATGCTTTGGAGAATCGTCCAGGCCATAATCGATTTGAAAAACACGTTATTTTGATTGAACCTGATGAAACAGTCATGAGATTTGTATCCCCCATTTAGAATCCTCTGGATGATGAATCCAAATCCAAAAATAGTGGATAAGATTGCCCATGTAATTGAGGATATTCTAGGGAATTTTTGGTGGCTGGTATTATTGTTAAGTTGGGTTTGGGATGGATAGTATCCTAGAAATTGGGATACTAAAATAGGGAATCTAATGATTGCTTTTTGAGCATGCATTGCTAAAATTATTCTTGTTGCGACTGAACTCAAATGGACACTGGGCTAAGAAAGAGAATATTTAGTTCTAAGGAGGAGATTAAGCTAAATAAACGAAATCGAAATGGGTTTTCATTTTGAAAAGTGTTTCAGGCCATTAGTAATCCATCAGTTTCAATAATTTCCGGTTTGGTGAAAATTGATCGTTTATACTGAAACTATTACCTGAAAGGTTATACATTGACATTGCTGATCAATGAAGCTTGGAAGAACATGATAGTTAAAGTAATGCTAATTATTATTTTACTTGATACGCTGGTTGAGATGCATTCCTCTGGATAGGAAGTAGTAAAGTTTGCTTTGCGTTTAAAAGACCATGGGTAAGTACATATTGACGAATAGTTCGTCTACTAGTGAGTTAAATTTGTTCCAAAACAAACAAATCGTGGTTTTTATAAAAATAAATTGAATAACGTTGTCATTTTATCCAATTCTAAGACCCACAGAGCGAAAAGTTATGAGAAAAGTTAAAATATATCATGCTAAACAAAGTTACTATACAATGGAAAGAAGATAGCAATCGAATTTTATGGATTTTTTTTATTGAACCGACGTTCCTGAAGATGTTAGAACTTTGGAGTTTAAGAGATATCTCAGTCTACAGTGTGTTACACTTTGAGACTGTCTCAGACATTCTGTATTAATCCAAGTCGCCGTTTGCGATCCGATAGGTGGTTTTTGAATGTCGAAAAAGGGGAATCGCGACCTCACCGTCGGTTAGCTGATGGAGGTCATTCATTAACCTATAAGTCCCTTTTACTTGTAAGAAGGATTAATGAATTCCAATCTAACCAATGAGAGTTAAATTTAGGCCGTTACATTTGATAATGTTTTCATAGGAAATTATTTCTGTCCATCAGCAAATATTTGACTAACTTGCAATTAGAATAGATAACATATTCCTCGATCGTGAACATGGGAGAGGACTATAACTGAATTAGTTTTCGTAAATGTGCAGGAAGTAATTTTATTGATTGGACGAGATTCGTTCGTACTCCCATCCGTTGACTGTAGAAAAGGAATTAATTTATCAAAAACGCAAGAATTTATAACGGACAATTTGAGACTCCATATTTAGCATGCCTGTTACAAACGTTTAGATTACAACGACGTACTGTAAGTCGCAAATGCATCCAAAATTATTCCTGGTGTTTTACCAACGAGTAGACAAACAGATTAAAGAATCTAACAAAGTATTGGTTGAGCAATTCGACTACACTCTTGGCTTAGGATAGGAATCGGGTGACAAGGCAGCTTCCTCCTTGAGTTCTGGCATAAAGTGGAAATAATTATGTAGGACAGCAACCGAATATTCCAGGATCTCTTTAGTTGGTCCCAAAATCCTGGAGAAGCTTAAAGCCCACACTACCCACAAGAAGTAAGATTGAAGTAACGCCCAAGGGAAGGTGTAAAAAACACTGTGTTTGTCTCCTGAGGTAAAATCCCGAAGGATCCCAAGGACCCCCAGAATCACGAATATGACACTTAAGACAAACCACACCATACAAAATGTGCGATTTCTCTGAACATGACATAAAAAATTGAATTATTGACACCGTGCCATGTGATTTGTGAAAATAAAGTTGTGTGTATTACTTTAATTGTTCCCATAAGAAGCGAAACTGCCACGAAAATGTACAAAACTCCAACAGCGACTGCGATGATAGAAGATATTGATCCTAAACGATTAGTTGATTAGTCATAAATTATGTGTAATAATTTTATCAGATTTTGTCTATTCTAAATAGTTAATTCAATGAAATATGAAATTAATAATAACCTGAAGTTCTCATTGTGCAGATTCTGAAATCTTCATCATTTTCATCACTGCAGCTGCATTCATAGCTTCCCCCAAAACGATAGTGAAGAATCCCAAACAAGGAAAGCAGGCTTGCAAAAACCTGAAATATTATTATTCCCTTCCACTTGCATTAATTTACATAGCAGACCTATCAAATAAATGAATGATTTCGTACCTGTTGCACAATTGCGATTATAATATTCTCGTCCCCGTTTGGAGGGACCCGTTACAACAACAGGGATGCATGTTTAGTTTACATTAAAATATTAATTAATTGTACGAAATGTATTTTAAACTTTACTGGTGCCTCTGAGTGTGTTGGTGTGCACAGGATTGAAATGTTCGGTAGAGAATCTGAATCGCAGAGTCAGTCTTATCTTTTCCTTAAGTCTTAATATTCCTCGAATTACTAGATACAAGTCTGTTTAACGAACTTACTGTGCTATGCTAATCTTAGGTTGTCTTACGCCTGTATGATACATCTATGTATATGAACTCGTGTAAAACATTTAGTTGCGATGCAATACGCAGTGCAGATTCGTTCTACTGATTATTATAGTGAGAGTGGTTGTGAACTCGACTATAGTTTCTTTTTAGTGCGTTAATCAAGTAATTGTAATAAATTCTACGGTGGTGTGGTTGAAGTCTCCTCGGATTTGTCCGTCAATATTTACTTCTTTAGTTGTAACTTCGTTATACTTCAAATAAAAACTTAATTGGATTTATACGGTCATCCGGATTTGTAAAAATTCTTTCTTTCTTCTATAACTGCATTTACAGAATGGGCTTTGTTCGAACATGAGCTTATTAATAATTCAAACATTCCTCGGCACTCTGAAACTGCAATATTATTAATACAAATTTTTATAAGTTCCTTCCTTAACGAACATGTCAAATGGTCAAACAGATGAAAGAACCTAGGAGATTGTTGAATAAGGTTGAAAAAAGGAGAAGATATAAAAATAAGAAGTTAGTTTTGTAATCTAATTGTTAGTTACGAAGGACCAGTTTATGTAGACTTTGGAGTGCACACATGTTTTTTCTAAATGTTGACCAGTTGGTTAGACAATTAGGCTCTTGGCTTGGGATGTGAATGTGGTGATACGAGAGCTTCTTCCTTCAGTTCCGACATGAAAGCCCACACTACCCATAAGAAGTAAGATTCAAGCAATAACCTAAGGAAGATTGAAAAAATGAGTGTGTTATCTCCTTCCGCGATATTCCAAACTGTCCCAAGGACTCCCAGAATCAAAAAGATGACGCTTATGACAAACCAGACCATACAGAACTTTCGATTTCTCTAAAAAAGATAAAAAAATGTATTCATGATAGATTTCGTACCATGTAATTTCTATGAAAGAAGTTGTACGTTTCAATTACTTTGATTGCACCCATGAGAAGCAAAACTGCCAGAAGAATGCTGATAACTCCAATGACGATTACGATGATTGAAAATATCATCGCGAAGACTCCTAAAATCAATCATTATTTGTTTTTAATAATTCAATGTGATTTTGTCTATTTTGACTACGGCAAGTTTTATCATTTAGCTTTTTTACCTATAGCTGTTGAAAAAGCCTCATTGTGTTCAGCAAAAAAATGTACTTCTTTACCAGTTTCATCTTCTTTGAAGCCGGTTGTATTCAGATATCCTGCCGCAGAGAAGAATAGGAGTGCGCACACGCCGTACACGCAAGTCGAAATGGAAAGAAGCTGAAATATTTTATAAATCAATTCAGTAAATATTCCATATTCGTTTTTTAGTAATTAGATAAACGAGAGACTTCGTACCAATTCCACAATTGCGATTACTTTCGTTCCTGTCTGGAGGGACCCGTTGCAGCAGGGATGCATTTTTAGTTTCGTTTAGAAGATTTATAACAATTAGTTAACGGTATAGAGTGTATATTAATTTTCTCTGAAACATTTATGGTTCGTGCTACAAGGATGAAATGGTTGTGGGTGAATGTGGAAGTCCTTACTTCTCCGAAGACTTGCTGAAGATTGGGAGAACGTCTGGGAAGCCTGGATCTTTTATGGAGTCAGTCTCATCCTTTCCCAAGACTGACTTTTCCTTATCGTATGCAAATTGAGTGTTTACATTTATTTCGTTGGTTTTTCCGAGTCAATTTTTTAGCAACTCATAGAAATCTGAGATGTGTAATGCATGCATTTATGTATTTGCATAGTTGCGGTGCGTTACGCAGTGCACAAGGTTCGTTCTTCTGATAAATATTGTGAGAGTTGCTGACTCCAACGTCATCCATGCCAATACCACTTCCGTTTCCGACTTCCATATATTTCGCAAGATGGAATAATCGCTGTAGTTTCTGCCCCGACACTTTTTGTATTTTCAAAATTCCCCAGAATATTACGTCTCTCGTAACCACCAACGGGGCTCTGTCCATTTCCTGAAATGTAGCAAAGGCCACCAATACTGATGACTCAAGCAGTAATGGAAGCCAACAGGACAAACATTTTTTAGAATCCTTAGAATGAGATTGGCACTGGAGTGACTGGAGTTTTGGTTTCGTATTACACTATGGCCATAAGTTATTACCACAAGATATCCATGACTCTCCTCGAATGAAAACGACTTCTTAATTCTTGTTTTTAGTTGACGTAATTTGATGATTAATTAAATTTGGAGGAAACAGGAAACTCAGCTGAAAACCCATTCTCACTAGTAATTAATTTGAAAGTACATTCTTGAAATTAAATCTAGTGCACAGTACTGCACAGCACGGTTTGAACGTATTACTTTTTATTGCACTCATGTTGCTTTATTTTGTAGTATTGATGCTTAGTGGATTACAGCCATGACTTTTAGGTATCTACAAGCTGATTGGTTTGAATCAGAAATTTTAAGATTTACTAGTGCAGCTAACTATTTTGAATTTGAATCTTTCGTAGGTTCACACATACTCATGTAAGTCTAATAAATTATACGATGACGAAGTCGAACTCTCTTGAGATGTGTGTGTCAACATTTATTTCTCTTTAATTGTAACTTCAATTTTTATAAGAATTCATTTGGCGTCATACGGTCAACTCGACTAGTAAAAATTCTTTCTACAACAACTGCTAACTGGATTTGCAGTTTGCAGTTTCCTTGAATTAGTTACTCATACGGAACTTGACATGCAAAGAAATTGCAATTTATTTTTGTGATTTCCCGCGTATTTTTATCACCTTTGAATGAGATTATCAGACTTGAAGATTCTAGCCAAATCCATTTATATAATTACTATAATTATCCCGTCTCCCTCAATAAATTAGATAAAGAAATCCCGTAGCTTTGTGTCAAATTCATTTTTAGTGATTTCGCTCAAGAAACCCGGTGAAATAACTCATATTATTAGAATTTTGGACCATCGTGTTGTTTTCCAAATAGCTCCTGTACACATTTATACTTTTCTCTTATTTTCTTTCAAGCTTTCGCAATCCCTCAAGGGCTGATTGCTTTAAAAATTTAGTTGAGCTTCAAAAAGATAATTAACACCAGACTGAGCTAAGTAAAATGTATATTGTATATAGGTAACTGAATAACAGTGTCTTATAATATTTAGCAGCATTGAGTACGCAGTGCATATGACCTTGTGGGTTTTAATTTTAGTTATATAACAGATTATGTTTAGACACCTAATCTTTCTACAGTTCATTCCTGATCCTTAACCTACAACTGCCTACAAGTAGATAAACAGATGAAACCATTATTAAAGAATCTATTTGATGATTGAATGTAGTTGACAGAAGAACCACAAAGTTAGTTTTGTGATCTAATAAATTGTAAGTTACGAAGCACAAGGACTTAAGCGTGAACATATCTATGTATTTTTTTAATGTTGACACACGTTTATTAGACTCTTGGCTTGGGATTGGAATATGGTGAGAGTGGAGCTTCCTCCTTCAGTTCCGACATGAAAGCCCACACTACCCATAAGAAGTAAGATTGAAGTAACATCAAAAAGACGATTGAAATTGCATTGGATTTGTTATATCCTGAGGTGATACCCCGAAGTACTTCAAGGACCACCAAAATCATGAAGATTACTTTTATGACAAACCACGTCATAAAAAGTGTTCGATTTCTCCAAAAATGAAAAAGGTGTAATGTACATCGTACCGTGGTATTTTTATTAATGAAGTTGTGTTTATTAAATGCTTTGATTACTCCCATGAGAAGAGTAGCTGTCACGAAAATGTACAAAACTCCAACAACAATAACGAGGGTTGAAAATATCGTCACAATTAGTCATAAAATTCAATAATGATTTACATCTTATACTTTTAATTAAATGTTGTCTACTCTGACTAGTAAATTCGATTAAATCAATAACCTGGATCTAAAACTGTGCTGGTTGGATAATTTACCATAAGGCAAGACTTCGTAATCACTTTCATCACTAAAGACGAAAGTCACCTGTGTACTCAATCCAGAAAAGGAAGCAGTGAAGACTGCCAACATGCAAATCAGAATAAGAAAACCTGAAATCCATTCAGTTGTCAGTAAATATTCCTTTCCACTTGTATTTTACACAAGACATATCAGACGTATGGAAGATTTCGTACTAGTTGTACAATTCCGATTGTTTTCGTCCCCATCTGGAGGGACCCGTTGCAACAGGGGTGCATTTTTAGTTTAGATTAGAAGATTAATTAATTAAGTTAATTAATTAATGATACCGAAAAGTACCTTAAGCTTCACGGAAGTGAGTGTTGGGTTGTGCTGCAAGGATGAAATGTTCGGGAGAGAATCTGGATCTGCTCACAACTTCTCGGAAGACTCACTGAAGATTGTGAGAACATCTGGATCTTGGATGGAGTCAGTCTCATCCTTTCCCAAGACAGAATCTCCCTTAATTTAAGCCAATTGAGTATTCACATTCTGTACACTTGTGTATCCGAGTCAGTTTTTACCACATCCTAATCTTAGCTTCGGGTATGCATGCATATACAGGGTGTCATAAATTCAGTGTGTGATAAATCTATCTTAGTTGCGATGCAATACACAGTGCCCAATGTTTTCTTTCTAAGAATTACTGTGAGAAAGGTAGTGAACTCGCGTCTTGTGATGTTCGAAATGAGGTGGATGAATGCCGAGCACTCACGTTGGTTCTTCTTGACCTTCTTACTACTGTCACTCTGACACTGAATAGAAGTATGGAATTTATAATTTATTATAACTTGTTTTTATAATTGAGAATTAAACAATTAGTATTACAGCATGCGATGGATTTCTGATGGAATTTATAGCACCACTTTGGAACACAAAAATAATATTTTTAATCTCGAACGTTGACCATTTGATTAGACTGCTGGCATGGGATTGGAATATGGTGAGAGTGGAGCTTCCTCCTTGACCTTGAGGTCAGACATGAAAGCCCACACTACCCACAAGAAGTAAGATTGAAGGAACATCCACAAGACGGTTGAAATATCATTGTGTTTGTTATATCGTGAGATGATATCCCGAAGGACCTCAAGGACCACCAGAATCATGAAGATCACGTTTATGACAAACCATGCCATACACAATGTTCGATTTCTCTAAAAATTATATATAAAAAGTCTGTAATGTAATAGACATCGTACCTTGATATTTGATATTTCTATTAATGAAGTTGTGTGTATTACTTTGATTGCTCCCAGGAGAAGCAGAACTGGTACGAAAACGTACATGACTCCAACAACAATCAAGACGATTGAAAATATCGTAACAATGGGTCCTAAAAATCAGCCATGAGATTACTCACATTTAATAATCTTTTAATACTTACAATAATAACCTGGATCTGTAACTGTGCTGGTTAAATAATCTTCGATAGGGGAAGTCTGCGAGAGTTCGTCATCGTCATTAGTTTCATTATTGTAGGCACCTCCTGTCAGAGCTTCCCCAAAAAAGACAGTAAGGAAAATAAAAATAAAAAAAACCTGAAATACATTCAGTTGTCGGTGAATATTCCTTCCCACTTGTATTTTACACACGACCTATCAGATAAACGAAAGATTTCATACCAATTGCACAATTGCGATAATTTTCGTCCCCGTCTGGAGGGACTTATTGCAACAGGGATGCATTTTTACGTTAAATTAGAAGGTTAATTAATTTAATTAATTAACTGCACGAAAAGTATTTTTAAGCTTGATCACTTGTGCCTGTGACTGTGTTAATTGTCCCAGAGATGAAATTCTCGGGAGAGATTCTGAATCTCCTCATTCCTCAGCAGATTGCAGTAGCAGTTTGTCAGAGCCAGTCTTGCATTCTTCCGATAAGTGGATCCGAGTCTTTTTTTACAAATTCACTGTGGCATCCTAATCTTAGCTTGAGGTGTGCATACATCTAATGTCGTGGGATACATTAGTTGCGATGCAGTAAGCAGTGCATAAGATTTGTTCTACTGATTCTTGTTGTGATCGAGAGTGGCTGTGAACTCACTGCTTTTGTCGAGTTCGGAATGAGGATGGTGAATTTCGAGCACTCATTCTTCTTACTACTGACACACTCTTACATTAATCATTTAAAATATGAATTTTATAATTAGCTACTTGTTAATTAAGATTTGATTTTTAAAAGAATTTATTGGCACATCCACAATTGAATTTACGGTTACCGTAAAATAAAATGCTAAACTGCTATTAATATCAAGTAAAAGAAGTCGGTGCTAGCAAGTAACAATAGATAGGCCAAATTGCTTTCTTTTTTGGGGGTGTGAAGACAAATAGTTTATCAAGATGGAGTCGTATTTTATGTACTACAAAAAAATTACTACTGCAGCATACTTGAAGCATTAGGAATTAAATTTAGGCCGTACTATTTGGAATGAAGTGGAAAGGATGGTTGAACTTTTGAACAGATTTATTTGTGCAGCAAACTAGCTTTAATCTTGCGTAGGTCAGTGATCACTTACATTCGATCAACGGACACTAATAGACACCTTATATAACTTATTAATAATTCAACAAAAACCCTAGTGTGCTAATTACGGAACTTGACATCGTTATCAATAGAACATATAGTGACAATTAACAGTATTAACATTTTATAGCTTGATCATTCCTCTCAAACTCGTTATGCAATTTCCCTGAATATATTACTCATCCCGAATTAGACATGATAAGAAATTGTGATTAATTTTTGTGATTTCACGTTATTTTTTATCCCCTGTGGATGAGATGGTTGAAATCGCAGATTATGCTAATTTCATTCATATCGCCTGGCTTAAACTATAATTAGCCTGTCTCCAACAATACAAATGTGATGAAGAAATCCCGTAGTTTAGTGCCCAATTCAGTATTAGTCATTTCGCTAAAGGAACCCGGTGAAATAACCAAATCCAAAGGACAAATCACACCAAATTAAAGGAGTCTAAGCAGAAGAACCAAGTAAATTGTATGCTGTAAAAGTAAATATATGGTAACTGAATGACAGAGTGTTATTATAGCAGCATTAAGTACAAAATGTATGTAACCTTGTGGGTTTTAATTTTAGTTTATAGCTATTTAAAGTTCATAGTTCTTTCCTGATCCTTAATCAAACAGATCAAAGAGCCTAGGAGATTATAGGTTGAAAGACGAAGCTATATAAAGTTAGTTTGTGTTCTAATAAATTGTAAGTTACGAAGCACAAGGTTATGTAACCTTTGGGGTGAATGTGTCAATCTATTTATTATTTTTTATGTTGACACACATCTATTAGGCTCTTGGCTTGGGATTGGAATATGGTGAGAGTGGAGCTTCCTCCTTCAGTTCCGACATGAAAGCCCACACGACCCATAAGAAGTAAGATTCAAGCACCAGCCCAAGGAAGGTTGAACCAGCATTCCGTTTGCTTTCTCCTGAAATGATATCCTCGATGATCCCAAGGACTCCCAGAATCATGAAGATGACGTTTATGACAAACCACAGCATACACAGTGTTCGGTTTCTCTAAAAATTAAAAAAATGTATTCATAATAAAATACTGTACCGTATGTAAAATTGATAAGTTGAATATTTTAAATACTTTTATTGCTCCCATGAGAAGCAAAACTGAGAGGAGAATGCTGGTAACTGCAATGATGATCACGATGATTGAAAATATCATCGCGAGAACTCCTATAAATCAATTATAAAATTATAATTATAAATTATTTAAAAAACTAATTTATTGTTTTTTAATAATTTATTTAATTGAAGTTTGTTTATTCTGGACTCATTTACCTGCAGCTGCAGCATTCTCCTTGTCTTTAGGCGAAGTCTTTACTTCTTCCCCACTTTCATCTTCTTTTAAGGCGGCTTCAGCCAGAACTCCTCCAAAAGAAAAAATTAGGAATCCAATCAGGCAAAGCAGAATCGAAAGAACCTGAAATTACATAAATCCATTCAGTGAATATGTATTCGTTTTATTAATGAGACGAACGAAAGACTTCGTACCAATTGCACAATTGCGATTACTTTCGTTCCTGTCTGGAGGGACCCGTTGCAACAGGGATGTATTTTTAGTTTCGTAAAAATTAATTAACGTCACGAGAAGTATTTTAAGTTTCACTGATGCCTTTTACAATTGATTGTGTTGGTTTGTGCTTCAAGGATGAAATGTTCGGGAGAGATAATCTCGATCTCCTGGCTTCTCAGAAGACTCACAGAAGATAGTGAGAACATCTGGATCTCGGATGGAGTCAGTGTCATCCTTTCCCAAGACAGAATCTCCCTTAATTTAAGACAATTTCAGTCTTCACACATTCGTTTAACTATACTGTACTCTACTGTATATGAGTCAGTTTTAATGGCATCCTAATCTTAGCTTCAGATATGTATGTATATATACAGTAAACATGATGTCATGATGTGTGATTCATGTACTAGCTTAGTTTAGATGCAATATTACGCAGTGCACAAGGTTTGTTCTACTGATTAATATTGATATTGTGAGATTGAGTCTTGAATTGTCGAAATGCGTTTTCTAAAATGAGGTGAATGAATTCCGAGCACTCGTGTTGCTTCTTCTTGTTCTTCTTACTCCTGACATTGACAACGCGTATAAGTATGGAATTCGTAATTAGCATCACCAATCTCTGATCAACAATTGCATTCACAGCTACTGCACAATAAAATGTAAAACTGCCATTGCTTTGTCTGTGTATAGGAAAGGAGGTATTGTTCCCACAGCGTAACAGTGGATTCCAGAGAGTAAAAAATCGGTTAACAACGGGAGCATTTTCATAGTTAC